>VYZX01019091.1:67500-282148 GCA_013401335.1 Brachypteracias leptosomus | reverse complement strand
CCCCCGCCCCTCCCGGCGCATGATTGGCTGTCCTCCCGCCAGCGGGGGGTCCTCCCCTTCTCCCATTGGCCCCGGGGCCCGTCCGTCAGCGCGGGNCCCTGCGCCCGTGCGGCGCGGCCCGGGCCGGGTCCAGGGGCCCCGCGGGCACTCCCGGGGAGGCAGCGGCGCTGAGGCCGTTGTGGGTCCCGGTTTCGTGTCCGCCGGGCTGGGCCCCGCAGGAAGGCGGCGGCGTGCGGAAGCGTGGCGAGGCGCGGAGTGTCTCGGCAACCTCCTCGGTGCCGCTGTGGAGCAGCGCTGCGCCTGGCGGTGTCGGCTTTTCGCTTTCTTTTGTTGTTAATTTATCTTTAATGTTGTTGTTCACGCGGCCGCCCGCGGTGTCTCGTCCCTGTGAGAGCCGCGGGGCGGTTGCCGCAGCCGGGCAGGGCCGACGGCTCCGCTCCCTTACAGGCTGGCTCCACACAGGTGTGCACTTGCCCCAGTTTTCAGCCGCACCGCGCTGCCTCAGCCAGCTCCGCAGCACCGCGGCTCTTTCTCCGCTCAGAAGCGCTTCTGTCATAATCCTCTGACAATACCCCTTGTTCGAGGAGTGAGATATCATCTGCTGAAGTTTTATACGTTCAACATTCATTTTCTATGTGAGTAGAATAAGTAACTGCTTTTCCTTGCCCATTTCTTTGTAGGGAGAAGCAGAAGTTTTAACCGTCTTCCCGTGGCATCTGACTTTTTGGAGGAGGAGGTAAGGTTAATGTCATGTAAAATTACCCTTTTTATTTCTGATGTTTTCCTAATCTTGCTTCTGTAGGCGTACATCTTGGAAACTGTGGTGAGTTCATGCATACTTTCATGCATTGCAACATAATACCAGGGCTGATTAATAAATGGTAGCGGTTGGACTCTTCTGCCGTCAGGATTGTAAGTGTCTGTCAAAACGACATTCTCACCACATTATGCCACTATTATATTCTTTGCAGTTTTAAAAGAACTGTAGATAATTCTTCAAGATATTGAAACATTTAGTTTATAGTTCTATTGCTGTGGTTGTCACCTTCACTTTATATCAAATTTGAGACTCGTTTCTTAAGGATGTCTCTATTTTCTGCTTTATTTGCACATTGATAGCTCTGCTGAATGACTAGTCACAGCAACTTTTTCCTCTGAAAGAAGCATAGTAAAATGTGAAAGCCTAAGACTAATCTGTTCTGCAGGACTTCTCAGCTCTTTGATTAAAGGCAAATAATAAGTTTGTTTCAAGACTCTTGTTTATGTAGTTCTATCAGTTCTGTTAACAAATGTGGGGCTTGAGGATACATTTGCTCTCTCCTTCATTTTACTGAAGGTACGTACGTTTGAAGATATGGATAAGTTCTTTGTATCGGGTGTTTGTCTCCTTTGCAGCTGCCAGTGAAATGATACAAGTGCAAGTTGCTATTACAATTCTGTACTCAATATATTTTTTTATCATAATTTCTTGGAAGCTAAACCATTAATGCAATAGAAGAAGCATTTACTGTTCAGCTCCTAACGATGGGTTGGATTTACAGGCTGGCTGTGTGCTCTTCATCTTATTTAAATTAAGGCTTGTGAATTTAAATTCAGCTTGTATAAATAAATAATTAAAATCACCATTTTTAAAGCCTTCAGTCTGATGGGCTGGTCCTGCAAAGCTGTTTAAAATGGTCTTTGCTTACTTTAGTAGTGAGACTCCAGTAGGGTTTTTGACACGAGGGGAGCTCAGATATGAGATGACTGCACAAAATCTGGTGACCCAAAATGTAGCAATATTTGAACTTGCATATTTGTTTTTCTGCACTGGTTTCATTAGCATAATTTCATTTAGGGTGTGCAAACACATGTGGTACAGCATAAAATAGCTTAATAAATCAGTGCACGAGCATGTAATAGGGATCAGCTGCAAATATTTTCTTTCTGGGAGGGGAAAAAGAGGCAGAGTGATCTCGAAAATCACATCAAACTACACTTCAAAAGTACAGCCACTGGTAGGCTCTAACTGTAAGTGGTTTGATTGCAGGTGGCTTGCAGTGGATGGAGTTAAACTGGAGTATCTTGGATATGCTACACCTTAATTTAATTATTTTAATAGCTACTTTCTGTGGAAACTTTAAAATCTAACGATCCTGCTTTTATTGCCGTCTTTAAAGATCTAATCGTTCTTGTGTGTGTCTGAGATGTAAAACTTAGCACGAGGAGAGGCAACAGATTGGTTCCGTCAGACGATTTTGTTGGGGGTTTTTTGAGAGTACTTAAAAGATTATGATGGATAATGCTGTCTTGCCAAAGAATGCCGACACAGGTGTTCATCATTATCTTAATTAAGATCCTGAGAAAATGTCATCTTTCCCCAGGAATTATGATGGGAGATGCATTACGAGAGCATTTCAACTTTTTGCTACAGGGGTAGATGAGAAGGAGGCTGTTTTCTCAAAACCTTTTTGATAGTTCTTTAGCAGAATGCCTGACCTTAGACACTTACTGAATAATCTGTTTCTTCGTTTCAGTTTGTGAATGTGTTACCAAAAGATCTCTGTATGTGACGTTAAAGGGAATCTTCCTTGCTCTTTGGGTTGGTTTAGGGTTTTTACTGTTTGTTTTGGGTTTTTTAAATAATAATAATTATGTAATCTCCTCCTAGCTAGTCTGTTCTGTTTAAAGCTGTTCCTATAAACAAAATACTAAGACTCAGATGATAGTGGAAATTGCTGCTGGAAACATCTGCTAAGACATTTTTTATACAGTGTATTTAAAAGTATTAACTCATACTAATAACAGAACAAAATAAATATATGTGAATATTATCTTTTTAATTAGGCACAGAGAGGAAAAAAAAAAATTCCTTTCTCACCTTTGCACTACTATGGAAATAAAACCTAATTAGTGTGCAAAGAGGAGGGAGGGGCTTGGTTTTTTCTCTGTTAAATCAATACGTTACTAGCAGAGCAGGAGCTAAAACAATGCACCTAAAGAGTGGCTGCAGCATGGGCAGCAGAACGGGCAGGTCCTGCGGCTGCTGTGGCTGCCCCGGGGCACAGCGTGGGGACTTGCGGGGCCGTGCTGGTGGTGGGAGCCCCGTGTTTGGTGGCTCTTAGCCTCGGAAAGAGCTCTGCAGGACACCCCTAACTTCTTGCTGTTCCTCCTGCCTGCACTTATTTGCCCAGGACTCTAGTTGTTAGCACTCCCTGTGCTTGCAGCCTGAGCCCGGGCTGTAAACTCACCAACACCTCCAATAACTCTCCTTTTCTGCACTTGGCAATTGGGTATTAGGTAGCTTAGGTAGACTTTTGTTTTTCTTGACAAGCCTTTCTATGTAAAATAACTGTCTGCTAAAAGAAACCTGATTATTACTCTCAGTCCTTTTTTGAATTGCGTCAGCAAACCTGTTTAGCGTGTGGAATAAAACCATGAACAGAAGTGCAGCTGGCAAGCTTTTTAAGCACGTAGTTATTGTATTGAACATGTAACTCTGAAGGTCTTGACAGTATCATGGGAGAACCTGAAACTGTATTTCAGTTTCCTTGAAGTTTCCTGTAATTAACTTAAATGGTACGATTTGCTTGAATTTGTTGGCATAATATGGACTAAGTTAAGAATGTCTTTAAGGTTTATTTTACTTACAGTTCCGTGGGCATAAGCAGAAAGTAGACTCTCCTAATGGTGGAAAAAAAAAGAGAAAGTGCTCTCTTTCATGTCTAAACAAGTTTTTCACTTAAAGCAAGCCATGTCTAGTGGTGGTTGGCTCCTCACTGTGAGAGAGGAGCAGCTCAGCGGCTGTGGCCCCCCGCGCTCTGCTCTGGGGCGGGCGTATGCCTGGAGCTTTCCCCAGGGTGGCAGATTCCCTGTCAACCACAGATGCTGCAGCCTGGTGGGAGCTCCTGGAGCTGGGATCTGGCCTCCAGTGTGGGTGTGAGAGGTGGGTGACTTTTAATAGCAGAGTTGGGTTCAGAAGGGCTTGTGCTTTATCTATTTACGTGTATTTGCAGTCCTTATGACCAGTGTTTGTGAGAGCTCAGCACTACCTCTCTCAGGAGAGATGTGAAGCCAGGTAGCCTTTCTAGGCTTATGCCCAAAGAATTCTTTCTAACAGTTCAGAATTTCTGATTTTTATTAATATTAGACCTTTTTAGAATCTGTTCCTTCACGTGGATAATGCAGCTGCAAATGATTCCTGAAGCTGTTTTCTGCAGATTGAAGTGAATGTATACATAGAGCTAGATCATTTATTATCTTTTTTTTTTAATGTATATAAATCATTGTTTGAGAAAAAAAACAAGCCAGTCAGACCTTTCCAAGTGAACGAGGATCATCATAACAGAGTTTACTATATTAATAAACTTGTGAGTGATCACTCTCCTGCTCTTCCTGAAGGAAATGTATCTTCCAACTCTTTTTTTTTTGTTGCTGTTTTTCCCCAACAGGGTGAAAACTAGCTTTTTTTCTTTTAAAAAGCACTTCTTTTTCACAGTATTTCTCAGCATTTCTATCACAGATCAAGAACCCAGCATTTACCTCTGAAATGTTCTCTGCTCACGTCTACAGAACTTTTCAAGCCCTTCAGATTTAATTTTCTATAGAGTAGTGCCTGGTATAATGTGTAGGTTCTCTGTTTTCAATTAAGCTGCATTAGGTAACTATGCTCTTCTTTCATATCCCGTAGCAAAGTATCAGTATCCAGATGGCAGTGTGCTGGGAGAAAACAGCTACAGCCTTGGCTGCTACTGTAAAGCCAAGAACTAACATTTTAGCCTGTGTGATAAATAAAACTGAGGTTGCGACTCTTGGCGTATTGGAGTTGCACTAAATAATGCTACAGTGCTGTTTATTACTGGTTCCATTGGATAATATGCAGCTATAAAACCTGCTTGAAGCTTTTATTAAGAATACTCTGTCATTATAAAATGGTGCCTACAACTTTTTTATGACATTGACGGTGCAAGAATGGCTTAGTTTGTGCTGGTTTCCTGGCTGTTGTCTAGGGAGGACCTCACCTCCTCCCAGCTTCTGTAGGCACTGAGTTCCCTGAATGTCTCTTGGGAAAAGGACAGCTCTAGTTAAAGCCTAGGTTTCAAAAGTTATTTTTAAGGTATTTTTTTTATTTTTAAAGTTTATTTCAGTATTTAATTTCTTGTCTCTGTTAAAATTCAGCTGATATTCTCTGTGGTGTATACTCTGCTACTGTGTCCCTCAGTAAAAGTTAAACTGAGGTCACCCAGCTAGTTGTGTAAGAAGAGGCTGAGAGGTGATTGGGAAGGCTTGGGAGTAGGGAAGGGACTTGGAGTCTCGAATCCCAGGCTTGATTTCTTGTTCAGTTTCTGGCACATCCTGTGACCTGGATCAGTTCATGTCATTTCTGTGCCTCTGTTTACCTAGCTGGAGCCCTCTGCTTTTGGTGTCCAGTTCATTTATGTTGTGCTTTTGAACAGAAGCAAATTATTAATGCTATTACTGATTCCTTAGCTGAAAGCCATTAAATTTCCATACTCTCCAGATCTCTGATTTCCACAGGCACCTGTTAGTGGTGCATCTCTTAGAAAACACAGAATTGAACACTGTCCAGGGGGATGTGGCACTAACGTAGCATCTGCGGGGTTAACCAGTGTGCCAGGTCAATGGGTGAGGAAACCCCTGCATTGCTCACTCGGTAGTCCTTGTTTGTAAGAGAAGCCTGCTGTCCAAATTAGAGACAAATACTCTTTTTGTTCCATTTCCCCATTCTCCATTTTTTGCCTTTCTAGAATGCACCCAAGAAGCAGAAGCAGGGAGCTCCGTGATAGGGAGAATGAATCCAGCAGCGTGTCCTGTCCTGTCCCCACCTGAGTGCAGGAAGAGACCTCGTCCAAAGCCAGAATGCAGCTGGGCCGGCAGCTCTTCTTAACCATATTAAGTCCTACTGGGAGTTAACCGTAAGTAATGAGTTTTGTGTGTGGTGTTATTCATGGAGCAGCCCGTTGCTGTGGTGGCACTTTCTGTTGTGGTGCTGGGTTCTGTCTCTAACAAAATGCAGAATTAACCTTTCCAGATACATCAGCTTTAGTCCTGTTCCTCTTAAGAAAATCACACGGTGCAGATGACAAGCACTGTAATAAATATGCTCTTTTTTTCCTTCTTTGTTGTCCTCTCCAGATGACCCAGTGAGACTGGTCTGAGCAATGCTGAAGGAGGAAAGAACAGAGTTGGAAGCAGGAGCTATTTCAGAGCAGGATGATTCTTGTTTCCTGAGCACTGAAACACGAAGACTTTATAAACCTCATTAGGTAGAGTACTGATAATAGTGTAGTGTCAGTAATATTGCATGGGGTGATAGTGCACTGCTTGGTTATCCAGTGATCATATGGAGCTGCATTAAGTAAATGAACGTATACTGCTGGCTTAAATGAACATTGTGAGTAAGAGCAGTGAATGGAGAAGGTAGGTACTAAAGGAAATGCTATTAACTTTTTTTTAAAGCCTATGTCTTGTCTTTTTTCAGCTCTTTCCATAACCTGTAGTTCTTTAGTTGCTTGAGAAAGATGGAATGAGGAAAAATGCCTTTTCATTCAAGAAGTTGAAGCTATTTCACCTTCTTGACTAGAAAGACTTTGTAGTCCTCTTAGCTGTTACAGCATCTGCATGCTGTGTCCAGCAGAAAATAGCAGTCTGAGTGCTGCCCATGAACTTTCCATGAACATCTGTAGTGCCACAGCATGTGCTGCCCTTCTTAGGGTTTCCCTGGTTGAGGAGCATTTGCAAAATGAGGGCCTTGGCACCACCCTCTGTGACCTCTTGCATCCAGGGATGGAATTTGTGAGTCTTTTTCTGTCTGTAACTTGTGGGAGATCCCTCCTGAGCCCAGTAGTTCTCAAAATACTGCAAGAAAAAGTCTGACAGTGTTGTCTGGGAGATGTGACAGACTTAATTATTATTAACATTTGAGTGTCTTACGATGGAGGGGAAAAGACATTGCCTTCATTTTTACAAACAGGAGAACTGGCATGTAGGAAGAACAGATCTATTCTCTGTGGTTCTTGACCCACCTAATTAGGTGATTGTCATGAGGAATAACAACCTGGCTCAGGGGAGTGGCAGTGGGGAGAGATGCTGGTATGTTCAGTATGGCACATGGCTTCTCCCTCCCAGAATGGCTCCATGTAGTGAGCAGGGTCTTCCCCCTGACAGTGTTGGTTGGCCAGTGAGGAGATTTAAAAGGGCTGGTGAGCCTGAGGCTCTCTCTCCATTGGATAGCTTTGTTATAGATCTCATCCAGGGAGAAAGTGAGGTACTGCAGCTCCTTTCTAGGAGTTACTCTTGTTTTTAGCAATTACTCACCCTCTGTCTCCTCCTGCTTCCTTTCACCACAGAGTGGCCTTTCCCCAGGATAAGCTGGTTCCCTTTGCCACTGCCATTTGCAGTTCTCCTGCACTTAGTTAGCCTCTGAGGCAGTGACTGTTTCTTCTGGGCTAAGACTCTAGTTTCTTTTTTCTAATAGTTTATTTTGCTAAGAAAGAGAATCTGTCCAGCTGCTACAAACAATAGTGGGTTTGATGTGTATCAATAAAGAGTTAGAGATGTGTGTTTTCCATGTAGAAGATAAAGAGACTTAAAGCCTGCTTTAAAGGAAGGCAAACCTTGGAGAAGGTTACTTAGATATACAATATGCCCTATTCTTTCATTTTTAAAAACAGTATTAAGAGATTTTTTTTTCCCAAGAAAAGAGCAAATAATTTCATCTTTTTGATTGCTTTTTTTTTCCTTGGTCTCACAGTTGTGAGATAAATATTCAGAAGTGTGAGTTGGTAGGGTTAATGTGATTAAAATGAATATGTGATAACGGGCTCTGCACATTAAAGATTAAGAGCTCAAATTATAGACTCCAGAGTGAAACACTCCATGAGCGTTTGTGAATTTTGTTTGTGCAGGGAATGCTGGCTGAGGCCACAGCAGCAATTCAGCTGCACAGCAATTTCATCCTGGCCGCTGCTGTTTTGTCTTGGCTGCTCTGCAGCCTGTAGTTTCAGGGTGAAAATGTGGTCTGGGGTGAGGTGGGGGGACAAATGAGGAAATAATTTCAGTCCAAGCGTTGGTGTTACTCTATAAAAATAGATTAGTTTTGCACAAATTATTCACATCTACAAAGATGGGTTTATAGCGTTTCGACTGCACAGTAGTTAATTCTTTATGTATAAATTGATCCTTTATACAAATGTAATTCCATATACAACAGTTAATCTCTTTGAGTGCGAGTTGAAAATATATTATCAATTAATTTATGTAGGTTATGACTTTCTTTCCTCTGTACTCTGCAGTGCTTACCTGCACTGAAGTTGAGTTGGTGTGTGCCTAATGAAAATTAGATGTGAAACGTAATACGTAGAGGACAAAGAAGCATTGAAATCTTTATTGCTTTTAAAAAGACAAAGGTACCTCAGACAATTCTCCTTTCTTAATCTCCTGAGGATTGGATGTGTAATTCAGTTATGAGCAATTTGGAGTGAGGGAAAGCTGAAAGTTTGTTAGAAATAGTACCAGGTATTATTGCTCACCTCCCGTGAAGCCTCGTTTTGTTTTAGAGCGCTTTGCATTTTGAGGGGCCAATTTATAGACAGTCTTCCACTGGGAAAGAAAAGCATCCTGGACTTTTGTGGGGAGAGGAGCCTAGCCCTTGGGTCTGTGAAATTTGCTAATGTTGCAGCCTTTTGAACCAAGTGTTTGTTTACATCAGAGCAGTGGCATTTCTCCTCCTCTTCCTTGTGGTTTTGTCCAACTAGATGTTATGAGTGGCAGTTGCAGTGACTGCTAAGTGTTTAAATGATGACACCATTATGTGAAGTGATTTTGAAATGAGAGATTCCAGCCAAGAATTACATCTGCTCTCATCTCCTTCAAATCATACTCTCTGGCTGTGCAGATTATGATTGATTTGTTTGTGACAGATTGCAGGAAACAGTCATTGATTTTTCAATATTTTACCTTAAAATTATTTACAGTTGTAACCAAGGGGAGGTATTTCCATGGGCTGTCAGCCCCTGAAAGACTGGGATAATATTCCCTGCTCCCTGACAAGACAAATTACCCGTAATGAGTGCAGTAGCTGAAGGGTATACTTTTATTTTAAAATATGTCAATAACCCCAGTGACTAAACGAATATTGATTCAGCATAATGAAGCCTGAGTAATGTGAAAATGAGCTCTTCAAGGAGCATGGTAAAGACTTTCTTTTCAGCTTGTAGCAAGAAGCTTTTCATTCTTTACTGTTAGGCGGTTGAAATGTGCAGTCTTAAACAAGTCATCCTTAAACAGTAGTAATATGCAGAATAATGCAACAAAAGAATTCGGGGCTTTCTTCTGGTTTGGTTTTTTTCTTTTATTTTTTTTTTCCCAAGTTCTCCTTCTTCAATGTGTTCCAGCAGATCAGACGTTTAAAGAGCAAAATGCAAGTTATCCAGGGCAGAAGTAGAATTACTCTTGATGCTAATGTCTTTTGCAATAATATTTTTCAGCCAGCCTAATGGCATTTTTAAAATGGATTCTGCATATATGGGCATGGAAATGTATCTAAATAAACTGTAGATTTAATTTCATATTATTGACTTCTTGGACATATTGATGTGTGTTCTGTGTGATGGGTCTAATATTCTTGTCCTTTAACAATTCAGAATAGCTGGTTTATGAGGACCTGGGTATACTGTGCTATAAAACTTAGTTACTGTAGTGCACATTTTTCTTGCTGCTCCCTTGTAACACCGCGTGTTTCTTAGCAAATGAGAATTTTCAGGCAGTAATTCATTTAAATTACAGTAATTTATGCAGTGCCATAGGTGTGGTGTGGAAAAGCATCTAATAGATTAATACGGATGTACTTCAATTGTTCAGGGTAAGGATTAGATTAAAGACCATGTTGTGGTACAGTTTTTTTAACATTAAAAATATCAAACGCTAAAAAGAAACCCCTATAATCTGGAAGGATCCATTTCTCATTTGTATTCAAGGGCATCGTGCAACATGGGGCAGGCTCTGCAGAAGCACTGGGTGTAAGGAGCTGGAGAATCCAGACATAACACAAAAAGATATTTTCTTGAGGTGTTTGTGTATAACGTGTCAATAATGGAATAATGTCATAGCCAGAAGCACTGAGTGAGCACGTTTGGGCACGAAGGCGACTCCCCTTGTTTTCTGAGAACTGACTTCAATTGCATCCAACTAGTGTGTGAAAAATCTTCAGAAGGATGTTTTCCTATCAGCACACAGGTGATTTTTCCAAATGTCATTCCTTCAGCACAGCTAGAAAGTGTTTCAGGAGGCACTTGAGAACCTGTGGCATTGAGAGTTAAATGGCAACCCTGCAATGTGAGAGATGTTCCTGGTTTTAATTTGTTAGTTCTCAGAAAGGGGTGATGTGATGTACATCTGAGCGGGTTACAACTGTGAATAACTGGGTTTGAGAGGGTTTAGAAAAACACCTGGGATTTGCGAAGTACCAGAGAGTCATTAATGGTGAGGGAGTAACAAGACAGCAGTGACAACAGGAGGATTTGGGGCTCTAGGAAATTGAGGTTCAGCAGGTCACATTTAACCACTCAGTGGTATTTGACACGTCCCAGGTCCTCTGCCTGTTCTCTTTGTTTCTGTACCTTTTGTTTCCTTGGCCAACAGCAGGAGGTGGGAAGGGAAGGTCCTCGTTCAGCAGCTTTCCCACAGTAGTGAGGAAGAGGGAGACTGTTCAGGGCTGGGTGCCAGTTCTGATGCAGACTGAAGGGCAGATGAATGTTTGTTTTAACTCCATCTCCTTTTCCTGCATAACACCACATGAGCTCTGTGGTACCAAAGTGAGCAGAGGCAGGTACTGCTGGAGGGGCTGCTGACAGCTAAACCAGAGTGGGCTCTGCTTGCAAGCCACTGGCTTCTGTCACTTGCCAGAGAGGTAACATCTCTTGCTTTGCTGCCTTTCCTGAAGATGAGTTTGTTTATGGCATTCTGGCTCAGGCCTGGACCTTGCCCTTGGCACATTCCTGGCTGCAGGGAGCTGACAAAAGGCTTGCAAGCTTTGTGGGGGATACCAGAGACTTCTGGCCATGGTACTTTGGAAGCACACAGTTCCTTTCAGTGTTAGAACTGCTGCAATTACTAGTCCGCTTTCAGGTGACTCTGGAGGAGGATAAAACAAAACCCCAAAATGAACAGCAATCCCAAGCCATTAATTAATTGAAAGCTCTTGTGGGGTTTGGGATCTCCCAGGAGCAGAACATAAACCCAGTTGCTGTTCAGTTACGGAAAAGTAAAAGCAGAAGACACTGAGGTGAAGGTCACAGGGTGTCAGAGAAGGGGCTGTTGGAGAATTATGAAGGGCTAATACTTAGAGGTTGTATGTCCCTCCACACCTGGGGACTTGCAGATTTTGACCCACTTCAGTTCCTTTGAGGCCTGACACGAAGCTGGTGTCTCAGCATGTTCTTGTGGTGGGAAGGTGGTGCAGTGTTGATGGTGTGGGTGGTTGTGTGTAACCATTCAGATCTCTGCACCTGTTTAAGTGTCAGAGGCTATGATGAATAAAGTGGCAACCGAGACCAATGGTTGATTTTTTCTTTTTTAAATGACTTTTTATTTTTTTTTTCCTATTTGTTTTGCCTCCACATTCTGTGCTCTACAGATGAACTATGGTCTTGTTTTAGTTGATGTGAAGGGGTGTGGGAGGGTATGTAAATGCAGGCAATGGAAATGGTGCTCACTGGCCAGGCCTCCTCACCCACCTAACTCTGTCTGAAATCTAAGAACTGATTTGTGATGGCACCTGGGGCAGAGCAGCCCCTAAGTGGGCAGGCAGCACTATGTAGAATTTGCTAATCTAAATGTTGTGGTTAATTGAAACCAATTCTTTGTGCCCTACCTAAACTGCACTTGTTGAAGTTGTTTCTTTTTGTTTTAATTTATGAACAAATAATCACTTTTCTCAAAAGCAATTCCATATACGCAGAATATTCACATTTTCTTGAAACAACTGCATTATGTTCTAAAAGCTTTCACTAACTTGAGCGCTGAGAGTATCATGGAGTCTTTGGGGTGGTGGCATATGGCTTATGGTGCACTGTTAGAGGGAGATAACCCTAAAAAACCAGGAGGAGGATCCAAGAGGCTTTGAGAACTTTGCCTGACTGCCACGGTTAAAAAGGCATGGCCGACTTAACACACCAGCGTTGAAATCTGTGTCTGGAATTATGGAAACAAGTTGAGAAACATGAACTGAATTGATTGTTGATTATTTTCCTTTGTAAATGCTGGGAAAAGACTTATCACGCTTTGCTGTGGCCTTTCATGAGGGTCCACAGTGTCCTGTTCTGTTTTGTTAACTTATCTTTTAATACGAACTGTCATTCCCCAAATGAAGTAATGTCCTTGGGCTGGTGGCAACAGCTGGAGTTGCAGAATTCATAAATAATTCAGAGAGGGATAAAGGAGAGGGGATTTTTATATTTTTTGTGTCGTTTGAATCTTTATTATGTGCACACGTTTCCTTTTAGCCACGGCATCATTTGAATTCATTCGGGATGAGGATTGCACTGACCTGTCATATTTATTTTGATGTCCCTTCGAAGGACCATATGCTCTGTCCTCGGCATGGAAAGGGGAGCAAGATGCTGACTGGGGAGGCAGCTCCCTTCCTGTAGAGAGGAAGACCCTGGCTCCCAGTTGTCACACCAGTGACAGGAGAAGGTGGAGCTGTGACGTCAGGGCAGTGACTAAATGGCAGTGTAGTCTAGGAAAAGGTGGGAGAAAGGGCAGAACCCCTTTGTACCAAGGTGCTGTATGGCATTCAGACCTCAGCTGCCACTGAGGGCCAGTTGGTGTGAGGAGCCTGGCACGTGGAAGATGGAAGAGATTAAAGCCAGCTAGAAATCTGCCAAGGTGGAGGTGTGCCATGGCAGCGTTAATGAGGGAGTACAATTAATTACTCTGTGTGTTGGAAGCAGGGTTGCCATGCACACAGCCTTCCAGGGATGCACAGGATGCAAGGCTCAGGGCTTTCTCTTTGCCCAATCCATGCCCTCCTTCCCTCCTAAAGAAGCTGCTTGCTTAGCTGAACAAAAGCTTGGGTAATGTTTTTGGGGAAAACGTGCAATTGTACTTTTCCTCTTTGTTCATTCTGTTGTAACTGTTGCATCTGGGCCTTCCCTCACTTCCCTGGTATGTTTCCATGGACAAGTGGTGTATTTGCCAGAAGTTAGAGAAATCTACCAGATAAAAGTTCAGCTGTGTCCCTTAATTAATAAAGTGCAGGATGGTGAGAGATGTTTGGTGCCTACTGGCTAATGCTCTGACTGATATTAGCAGTTCATAGTTGGTGGGTGACAGGACCTGGTTCATGTTACAGCCTGATGGGATGCGACCACTACAATATTTTCGTGGCATAAGGTGTAATTGCAGCAGTGAGCTGTGATTTGTATGAAGTGGATGGTCCATTGTGCTCGTGCCAGTGGCAGAAGGAAGCCAATTAAGTGCAAGTTATTGAAAGACAATAACTAGAAGCTGTGAATGCGAATGATAACTGTATGAAAACTGTTTCTTCTCTAGATTCTGTGGTCAGTGACTGAGCCTCCCTGAGATCTTCTTATCAGTTACTGCTGAGATGAGGAGGATAGCAGGAAGGAGGAGTCCTTATGTGGTTTTAATGACAGTTAATTTCATCTGTTTATCAAATGACAGGGGTTTTTTGCTCAAAACTCTGTTGTCGTGACAAGATGCTTTTGGAAGTCATGTTTGTAAAATAAAACTGACAATTTTTAGGCTACAAAGAGCTATTGTGTCCCTCCATACAATGTTGTCATTATGGGAAACCGCTGGAAAATCTCTATTTTTGAAGTAATTTAACTTGCATACTTCATTCATTTATTAGAATGTCTGTTGAATGCCATGTGAAAAGTTTCTTGCCAGAGTTCTTTTATTCAATGAAATAGTTATTCTTACAGTGCTCAATTTATTATTGTCTAAATTACTGTTGCTTTAGCCTCCTGCAAAAATGTTTCTTTTTGGTAATTCTTAAACAAATAAGGAATGAATGAGGTTTTGTCCCTCTCGTGTTCTGATGGGCATATTTTCCTTTTGGTGAAAGCGTCTTCAGCTCACAGAATGACAGGATTACAAAGAAAGGTGCTTTGCTTTTTTCCTCTTTTTTCCCCAACAGAAAATGTCTTTTGTGCAGTGATTTTTTTAATATGTACACTGCCAAGGCGCAATTACTGGAAGGAGAGACAGAAGCTGTTGGGAATGTCATGTTATGCCAAATTAAGAATTATTAGCTCTTACTTTCTCTGCAATCTCTTCAACTAGAACTCGACCTACTGTGTCTGGCTTATACTCTGACTCTAGTGGAACTAATGTGTCCTTGGAGTAGCATTTCTAGAGTAACTTCAGATTCATGTTTTTTTCACAAGTCTGCTTTAAACTGCTGGGATTAACTTCAGAGCAGGCAAGAGCCTCAGCCTCCTTTGTCAGCAGCTGTGCTGGTTAGAGGAGGAGGCTTCACACACTCTTGCTTGCTCACTCTCTCCCAGCAGTTATTGTCCCTGCTAGGGGAGCAAACTGAACTGTTTCCCTGAGCACACCCAGACTTACTTCAGCCAAAGTTAATAGTGTTATCAGATACTAGTTAAGGAGTACCCTGGGTCGCTGATGAAAGGGTGGGGAATACAGAGAGCAGCTGCACAGAGGGTGTCTCTGGGGAGGGTGCTGTGTTTGGCAGGAGGCTTGTTGAGGAGCTAGTGGTGGTGGTGTCTTTTCAGCAGGTGCAGTTACATCTCTAAGAGGTGGTAAAAATTGGATGGGCTGGAAAGCTGTGCAGTTCTGTCATGTACAACAGTCACGTTTCAGGGACATACTTGATAGTCTGAAATAAACCTGTGCTCTTTGACTTCCTCCTTGTGTGAGTGGAGTGAGGTGATGTGAGTGTGTGTAGGTGACAGTCACCTACGTCAGGAAGATGTATCTGGTCAAGGTGTGTGAATGGCACAACTGTTCTCATTACCTAGAGAACACCTTGTTGTGCTTTATTCCTCAGAGGCTGCCTCAGCCAGCGTGTGCCTCAGGAGAACAGTTCTTGGCAAAGGGTGCCCTGAGCTGCCTTTAGTGAAGAGGGGAGAACCCCTCCAGCAGAAGAGGTCACCTCAGCCACTGCTGCTTCTCTCTCCAGTGTTGGATCAGTGGACACTGGAGAGAGTGGTGAGACATCCAAGTTCTTGCTGTTCCCTGTGCCAAAATCAGAGCAGTACGGATGATCTGCAGTCCTTGAAGGCATACTGAGTGAAAGTGGTGCACTAGAGAGCTCCTTCAGCACTGACCCTTCTTGCCAGGAGACTGGAATGTAGGTGCTGTCCCAGAGATGGCTCGGGTGTACAATTGTATATCTGATCTGTCAGAAACTGGGAAGCAGCAGCCCTGCTCGTGTCTTCTCTTGGGGCACTGCTAGATGAAAGGAGCTCCAGCTCAGCTGGTGTGGCACCCATAGCTTTAACTGGCCCTGCACTGAAGAAAAGAGGCTGTGTGTGCTGGCCCCTCACGTGCCATGTGTCAGGGAGGAAAATAATGTGCTACATCTGGAAAGGAGCTGGTGTGTGAGGGGAGGGGGCTGTGTTGCAGGCAAAGAACTGCCTGCCCTGGCTGGTTTTTCCTCAGCAGCACTGCACCATCACAGTGCCTGCAGACAGAGCCTGCATCTGCTGTTCCCCAAAAAACAGTGAAGCAAAGAGATTGAGGCATCACGGGTCTTAGGAGTAAGGCTTACAAAGAGATTTGGGAATGTGCACAGACTTGGAAGCTGCTAATATTTTAAAATGATATGTTAAAAAAGAAGTAGATATGATATGACAGTGTGAAACCTATTGCTTTTCTGCCAAGGTTTGAGTCAGCTTGGCTATGTGCTGCTATACGTTGAGAAAATGTTGGACTCTTCAGTCAAACTCCTCTGCCCCTCATTAGCCTGTTCTTGCAGCGTAGCGATTGGGACATGCACAGTTCAAGGAGGCAAAGTGCCAACCACATAGTTTCCAGAATCCTCAGCTTGCCCTGGACCCAATCTCTGCAGCTCTGTGATGAAGGCGGGTGCAGCTCCAGGTGTGGGAGCTGTGCCTTGTGCTGCAGTCTGGGCTCAAGCCATGGCTGAGCTCTCAGCATCTCTGCTGGGTTCAGAAGTGACCTACCTCCTCCAAAGGGCTGTCAGATGTCTCCCCTGACCACCAACTAAAGGGAAATGAGCCTCCACAGCACTTTGAGACAGCCCATAATTCGTTTATAAGAATTATATAGAATGTTGTAGTACTGAGGAGGAAACACTTGAGATCACCTAATAATCTTTTTGCCTGCTTAAGTGGTAATACATAATTAAAACAGGACTGCAAAACAACATATGTCTTATGGAGAGCACTGTCATGGATATGTTATGCCAAGGAGTAAAATTTTACCTCCAGGCACTTAAAATGATCAAATGCAATAGTTAAGACTGTCCCACTGTTCATGTAGCACTGAAAAGAAACCAAAACACAATTTCAGAGCAGACAGATTGGGGTTTTTTCTTATAAATATACCAAATAATAGGTTGGTTTCAACTAGACTTCCTGGCTCTCTGGTGATTTCTGCCTTGGGTATGAATCTGTGAGGATCCCACACAGAATCAGGATTTCTATGTGTGTTCTCTACAAATACGTTGGACAAAACCAGCTTAACTTCTTAACTGGTTGCTTTCTAACTCCTTTGCCTTCAGTCCAGACATGGTTGAATAAAATGGACATTCCTCAAAAAAATCTTTCCATCTGCCATGTGGCAGTTGATTTCATATGATTGTTTTCTACTCCAGACATAGCAAAACATTTTCAAGGCAATATGTGTTGACAATATACATAGATAAAAATCAGCTAATGACAAACTCTTAATGTGCAGGCTTTTAATGAGACCAATGAATCATTAGAAAGGGAATAGGAGATTTTCTATCTTTTGAATGAAGATGAAGTGTTTTTACAGAGGTATATGCTGGAACAAATGTCTGGGTGGGGTAGAGGAATTCTGTGGCTTTTGCTACACCTGGGGTCAGACTGGGTCATCTTCGAGGTCCTTTTGGCTTGGAAGGGAGGGAGGCATCTCAGTGAGGCAAATACCTTCACAGCACAGCAGCTTCCACTGAAATGTTACTCAAAGTTACTCACACTTCTCTTTGAAGAAAGGTTGGGGTGGGGGGCATTGCCTAACAACTAATTTGGGAGGGTTCCTGCCTCCTGACACAGTGTCAAAGCTCCTCTTTCACTTGACTGCCTGGTTCAGCAGTGTTCCCTTGCCCTGGCTTTAGGTGGGCTCCCCTCATTCATCCCTCCTTGCCCCCACCAAATTAATCAAACAACACAGGAATATGTTTTTCAGAGCAAAGTGTGTACTTCTGCAAAGTGTGACGTTGCCTTGCTGCTAGAAAGAATTACTAGGTTTAGAATAATCTGACAGCATCCTGCTGTGTCTCAATGAGATTTGTTCTCTCCTAAGGTTAGTTAGTTGGCACCCATTCACTAGCACACTACAAAAAGTGATCACAAGTTGATCACATCTGGTTATCTGCCTTTTTTCTTTCTATTGGGCTTTTTGTTGCTGTGCTGTCAGCAAGGTTGAAATCAATGTGTGCGAGTGGTACATTTCCAGGTTCTCTGCAGCCTGGGGCCATGATGTTGGCTCTCCAGTACTGTGGAAAGACGCAGGGATGTAAGTGTTTGGAGAAGGGGAGAGGTTGTCTGTGCTTAGATTGCTGAATCCTGTGCACCTTTGGTGTTGGCCAACGGGGTGTTCTCTGCTCTGTGGCAAGCACTACGTTAGCTCTGAAGGCCAAAATGCCAGCTGTGATTAGCTCATGTGTTTAAAGAGGTGGTGGTGTTTCTTAGCTTGTATGTACTAGCCTCTTGTCATGCAGAAGTACTTGTCTTACCTGGGAAGAATGCTGCGTGGACCCAAAAAAGCAGAAAGATTAGTTGAAGTTAGGTGTTAAAGATTCTGAAATAACCATGAGGTCTTTATTTCTCAGTTTACGATTGATTAGGGTTAGAGTTTTAAAAGCTTAATGCCGACTTTAAGTGCTTTACAGTCAGTCACTGAGAATTATGGGCTTGGCACGACTCACATTTTTGTCCTTCAGTATATCCATTATTGTTAGATGCTGAGTAGTCATTGCACACAGATGACTGATTTTTGGGGGTTTTTACATGTTCAGAAAAATACTTGGTTAAAGCAGCTGCTGGGTGAATGGGGTAATTAAGGAACTGCACTGCTTTTATTGAAGTTGACATGTGCTGCACGTTCCTTAAAACTCAGTATGTGAGCAGAATGTTTCCAGGATTTATTGAAGGCAGACACCTAGAGATACTGGGGAGCTTTTAATAGTAGTAAAGATAACTTCCAAGTTTTACACGGTTACATAAATCTGTCTTTAAGAAGAGAGCTATTATTGCAACACTTTGTTCATGTTCTCCATATTTTGTGCGTGTGTATGTTTTATGTATGCACACACATCTACACACAAATGCTGAAGACCTGAGCACTTTTATTTGACAGTGATTGTATATTCTATTTAGCATTTATTTGGGAAAAAAATATTGTTGTAATGCTGGCTGAGAATCTTAATTTGCTTGGTGCTAAAAGAAATCTGCAGTTTATTGATTTTTTTTTTTTTTTTTTTAAACTGAAATGCAATCCAGCTTCATTTGGATTGAAGCTCTTAGTCTGTGAGTGTCTTGGAAGTAAGGAAGTAAGGAATCTTACTTAATGTAAACCAAGGCTTGGTTTCATTTTAATGAGTATGATGAGTGCGATGTTCCGCATGCGTAATGCTTTGCAAGTAGTGAGGAAACAGACTTGGAATTACAGTACATGGTGACCAAACACGTTATAAATGAGTGTCCTTAAAAAGTCTATTGAACTAATATAATTACCAATATTATAATTTTTAGGATGTTCTTTTTCCAGTGTATTGGGACAGTTTTGTGTCTGTTAGAGCATGTCAGTCTGCCTTGCCAGTTCATGATTTACACCTTTCAAGCATCTTTGATACTCCTTTTGTAAAGTTGTAATTATGCATTTTAGGCAGAGTTAAGATCAGAACCTTTTTTAACCTCACTTTCCATGTGTTTTGTTTACACAGCCCATGATGTGGAGAACTCTGCCAAGTCAGCTCCGGTCCCGTGGGTTTCAGTGTGAACGAAGCGCTCGGTACCTAGCATAGAGACAGATACAAAGTGCTTCCCCAAAAGAGGGCTGGTCTTGGAAAACTTCAGAGGGACAGCTGCTTTTCTGGGTGACCAACACTAGCAGAAACAGCCCTGGCTCCTTCACACCCCAGCGGTGCCCAGCGTGTGGAGGCTGAGCAGGTCCCGGCCCCGTGGTGAGCGGCGGTGGAGCCCGAGGAGGAGCAGGGTGCAGGAACCAGGCAAGGTACCAGCAACGTGCTGCTGCTGCTGCTTCTGTGAATGCTTCCTGATCAGAGTGCTGCCATCTCCACTGCCCTGCTGAGAGGGGAAGTCCCAGTGGCTGGAGATGCCTTTTCCAACAGTTAGGTCCCAGGCAGCTCCCACCTGGAAGGCTCGTGGTACCTGTGCACCTTAGTAAGACCTTTTTGGCTTCCTGAAATACGTTGTGGGGATTAAAGTCTTAGTAGTGCACTCTGGACTGGCTGTTTATCTATCATCCCTATTTTGTACAATTTCAGAGTGGAACATTGCCCCTACTGTTGAAGTATCTGTCTAAAATGGTCAGAATTTCACCTGTATATTTTGGGATGTTTAAACCTTAAGCACTTTTCAAGCAATGTGTTTGACTTACTGTTATTACACACTGTAAAATAAAATACACCGTTAAAATACATGCTTAAAGAAAATTATTCATCAGCCATGAACAAAAACATGGGAAAAATATGTTCAAAGTTTTAGTTGTTTTGCTAATTCTTCCCAGTTGATTCTGCATTATTTTTAATGTGGGATGTAGAAAAGGAAGAGGCTAGTTTCCCTTCCCAGGGTACATAAGGTGCTGTTGTGTATCAGTGTTCTGAACTTCTAGGACTGTATAAACAGAATATATGCTTTTTAATTTCAGCATCAGGTTAGGTATGCAGTGGAAGTCAGTTTTGTGCCTGGATGTTACGCATGAGCAAGGTAGGTATTTCTAACTCTCCATGCATTCCAACAAACTCATGTTATGGGCAAATCTTTTCATATTGGGTTCTCCAAGTTGAAGGTGGAAAATTGGTTTCTAAACTACTTGCTTGTTTTAATATTGTGAGTCAATTCCCACGTGTTAAAGCGTAAACTACTAACTAATCCAGAGGAGTTTATGCAGGAGAAAGTCATTTAATTAACACTTCTAATTTCAGCTATGAAAGAAGGTGAAAATGAGGTCTGAGGAATGGGGAGAGGCTTTGTGTTTCCTCGCTGAAGACTCACCACACTGTAAGTCTGCTAGTGCTCCTGTACTTAGACCATCTTCTGCCTACTAATTAGGCCTCTCCAGCATGCTCTCTAGAAATGCTCTGCAGAAGTTTTTTCAAAAAAACCACCACACCATCATAAATAAGGACAGGGTATATGGGATGTAACTATTACACACTGCTCGTTTGGCAGACTACATTTTAATAGAACAACAATGATCGGACTAGTATATCAGTTAATTTTCAAAACATTTTATTCCACACAAATTAGCTCAGGTCCTGGAGGGCAAAATGACAAGAGGTTACTCGTACACTATGTATTTAATTAATTGAAAAATGCTCAAATTGCTTTTACAGTTGTTATTAAAAAGTAGAATCAGTGTTGCCAGTGCTCAACCATAATTAGAACCCCGGGGAATTAAATATTTAGCATTAGTAATGTAACAGCACTTAGGACACAAATTTCTATTTTTGTAATGAAAGCAATACAGTGTAAGTGCAAATGGCTGAGACGACAGCTGTGACAAGCGAGCCAGGCTGGGATATTTCAATAAGACACCTCGTCGGACAGCAAGTCTTACCCCATTACTCGTTTGTAAGAGAGCTGCGAGTTGAAATCCCCATAGCCAGGCTTTACACCCAGTGTTTAGAGTTCTAATTGCTCACAGGATGAGCGGCCGGGCAGATGTCACGCCGCCGGTGGGGGAAGTGTGTGATGTTCTCCCCAGTAACTCCACGGAGGAGGTGGTGGGCAGGGGCTGGGGGCAGGTCCCGGGGCTGCGGAGGGAGGAAGAGAGATCTTGTTTGTTTTAAGTTTAATTACGTTTTAAGCGCAAGTGCTTTCAGTGATACAACATGAAAAGTCGGATATTGGGCTCTAATGAGCTGTAGTGGTAGATGGCTGGAGACCCTGAGGGATTAATTCACTAAATTAACTGGATAAAAGTACTTGGTTTGGGCACGGTAGGATGGCTGAGCTGTGCTCAAAAACTCCCTTTCAGAGCTGTCTCTCATTCCTGTTTTCGTTCTAAACAGGCCGTGCAGCAACTTCCACAGCCGCCTGCTACAACTGTTCAGCTTGTCAGAAGGTATTACATTACCAGCTAATAAGTAATAAAGCATATTTGACTTCATTTCTCTCCTGTTTTTTTTTCTGGGGTGGCGGGGGAAGGAGGAGAGCTTGAAGCCAGTTGTGTGTCTTCTGAATAAAGAAAGCTGTGTTTGGGCAAGACGTGCTTTTGCCTTATTTTCTGATGTATTTTCAACAAACAGGACGGTCAGGCAGGAGAGACAGAATACTTGGCTTTGAAGATGCAGGAGAGACAGAATACTTGGCTTTGGAGATGCTTTGGTTCCAGTTGACACATGCTCGCAGAGTAGATTTTATGCTCGGGCTGAAGACATAGCAAGGACATAGTGTCTAGGTGGCACTGGAGCAGGACAGCCAGTTTCTTGACAAGAGCAGGTAAGGAGCAGCACCAAGGGTGTGCAGTGCTGCACCCAGCACAGGCAGAGATGCCCCAGCTGCCCCTCTGCTGTGCAACCACTTGTTCCTGCTGCAGGTCACTCTGCAGGGAAAGTTTATTTTAACTCTGCCAAAAACAAAGAAGAACTTTTCTTCACACCAAAACTTGACAGCGTCAAAGCCTGTAAATCTCTGGTTCTGAAATTTAAAAGGGTCTTTGTCCTGAGATGTTTCGAACAGTGATTACAGAAGAGATGGCCCCTGGGCTGAGCAGGGGCAGGGCCGAGGCTGCCCCAGCCCAGGTGCTGGAGCTCCTGCACTCAGCCTGGCCCCAGCTGCACTCACTTCACATTAATTGCACCTGCCCCACACCTGGGGTATAAAAAGGCCCCTCCCAGCCCAGTTCTGGTTCTTTCTCCTCTGACTGCTGGAGGGGAAGCATGCAAGGAAAGGGCTTCCCTTTGTTGTCTTCAAAATGCAGTGCTCTTTCTTGGACCTGGCTTTCAGAACTAGTTCTGAGTTGTTAGCTGAAGATTTCCCTTGGTGTCTGGTTTTGTTTGAAGCTGCTGAACTTCAGTGAAATGACAAGAAGCCACTGAGGGAGCAGTAGTGACCTGGTGGATACCTGGCTGCAGTCACCAAAACTTGTGGAAGTTGTTCAGGTAAGTGCAAAATGGTTTTCAACAAGGCCAGGGTTACCAGTAAACACCTCTCTCTTGTTGAGGACCTGCTGGGGCACAGCCATGGTCCCAGGGGTTCAGGAGCTTCAGTTCTGTGTGTTTCCAGAGCAGGTAGTGCTGCTGAGAAAATGTGTTTTACTCTTATGGATCTAGAAATGGGTCTATCTTCTCTAACTTGGTTTCAGAGTGTAGGAAGGAGGACTCCTTTTGCATGCTGAGGCCTTGTGGGGTGTCTCTGTGGTTCCCTGGGTGCTTGTGTCCCAGTGCCCAGCTCACTTCAGCTCTCTGAAGCTGCTTACCAGAGACTTGCAATTGGAAACCCCTCGTGCTCTGTAAGAACTGGGGTATCCCAGGCTTGGATAGAACTGTGAATTACTCCTGGGTGTAAATAATCCTCAGCAGCTCTTACTTTCATAGACAAAATGGTGGCATTTCCCCCCATCCCCTTCCCTTTGATGCAAGAAGATGGTGACCCTGACTCAGAGCAGGATGAGCTGCACCTGGGCTGGGCTTTGTGTCCTGGCATCTAACACCTGTGCTGAGGCTCTGGTGTGGACAAGCAGCAGCTGCTCTGGCCTGATAGCACCACTGCTGACTATCCTGTTAGTGATCTGGGGTCTAAGAAGTCTCTAGTCTGGCCTAGCACCAGTTATTTGTTTAATTTTTTTAAGCCCATTTCTACAAAGCTGTTCTCTCCTAAGGTTTGTGAGGCTTGGATCTTGTCTGTCATTGCTGGGATCAAGTCCTGCAAGTCCTGCAGCAGTCGGCCTCTCTGAGGATGGGGGAAGGAGGGGGCTGGGGGCCTTAGTTGCCTGGAGATTGGCAGCTCTAAAGGCGTTTTCCCCTTCTGCTTTAGTTTTGTTCTTTGGCATCTCTTCTTCCAGTCTCTGTACCCACTATGCCAGGTGCTGTAAAACACACAAAGGCAGCCTCTGACCCTTGCTGCCTTCTCAAGGTTAAAATGCCCTTTTCTGCTCCCAAATCCACCAGTATTATGTCTTTGGAAGCATATCACAAACTATTCCATCACTAACTTCTACCTTAAAACAGAGATAAAATATGTAAACTTCAGAGCAGATTAGTCCTGCCAAAGGACACTCAAAGAAACTTCTAAGGCTCCCCATAACCTTGGCTGCTGCCTGCAGAGTATGGCAGCATGCTGGGAGCTCTCTGGCTGGAGGAAGAAGGTAGAGCAGAAACAAGTTTTCCCTGGGACCTGCTGCCAGTCCAGCCTTGCCAGCCCGTAACAGCTCTGATGTCTAAGGCAGGATTTAGTTTTAGCACATTTCATTATATTTCACCACTTAAGATTTTTTTTTTTTTCATTAAATATGAATAGACAAAAATATTTGAAGTATGTTTTCCAATTTGAACTCAGACTCACTTCTTCCCCTTTTTAAAGTAGATGGGCATCTCCAGTGAGTGTGTGGTATCAGCCACAGCTGAGGTTTGCAGACATTCCAAACCAAACATCACAGCTTTGTACCAACAGGTGTTTGTTGTTTGAACAACTATGAACTTAGTGTGAGAAATAAGACTTAAACTAAAACTACCTGGGCACTGGTGGAAGTTTTCCTGCAGCCCTGGGGCAATGACTCTCCCATCACACATTGGTTTTAGCAAGGTGTTGTATTGAATGGTGTTCCAGTGATGCAGTCACCTCAGCTCCATAGGTAATGGAGCAGTTCTCTCTTGTTGCTTTGCTCTTTGTGACTTGCTGCCTGTGTCCCCTGTTGTATTTATATTATTGAACTAGTTTCATGCACATACACACAACCCTCTGCAGTATTTTAGATCCCTTCTGAATATCTCCTAGGGTTTTGGGGGTATGGTTTTATTTATTTATTGATTTAATTTTTTTTTTTACAACCCCATCCTGAGGTAGTTGCTGGTGTTATTAGAGCCACGCTGCCATTGAAGGGTGGTGTGAGGTTTCAAGTCATCCTCAAGCTATCTGCAGTCCTTAGGGCCCGATTCTGTGGCTGCTGCCAGGTATCACCCTTAGAGTGATGTTCTTGCAGGATGGGGCCCGTGGAGACAGGGCTCTCCTGCTGCTTTATTAGAGATAGGGAAGCTGCACCACAACAATACCTTCAAAAGCTTGCGTCCAACTGCTCAGAAAACCCTGAAATTGGGGTCCTGCTGTGTTGTGTTGCTGATCTGCATGTTTGCAGGCAGTTGGAAAAGTTCAGCTCTTGTTACCAGCCTGGACCATGCTGAAGGAGCCAGGGGCAGGTTCTCGGCCGTGGGGGTGGACGCCGGGTTGAGAGGCTCTTAGTGTTACACTCACATCATGTGTGTGACGATGAAATGAATTGGCTAATGAGTGCCTAAGCATCTGTTCAGCCTCTGGTAGATGCTTTGCCAAGGTTCAAGTTCCCCAAGGAGGATTAGCCACCTGGCCCAGTTTTCATGACATAGTGACAAAGGGGACACCCACCTTTCCTTTTTCTGCAGAGGATGGATGAATGTGAGGTTATTGTTTGGCCACATGCACAGGGTCCCCGGCAGGTCTGTGGTTTTGATGTATTTTGGTAATTTAGTGATTACTTCTGTAATTGTTACAATTTAGATTACAGCAGAGCCTGCAACTGCTGTGTATTTTTGTAGGAAAGTGGCATCTACTTACTCAGCTTGTCTCGTGGTTTTGCCAAATAGACTATTTATTTTCCTTTCTCTTAGATGACACACTGCTCTTTGCACACAGTTATCTCTCTTGCTGTATAATATATAAAATCAATATACACCATAGGGCAACAAGAAATGGTGATAAAAGGAGGTCTTAAGAGGAAAAAATGAGCATTTCATAGCCTGAACTTACAATTAGGCTTTGCAAAGTGTCTACATTTTGCTGCATGGACAGCATTATGAGTTGATGAAAGGCCTGTGCTAAAAGGCTTAAATTTATGTGAGGGTAGTTTTGCTTTACGATGAGCAGGATTTAGTAGGGGTCTGACCCATCAGACACGTTACAGCAAAGGAACTTCATGTGCTGAAATGTTGCACATTTGTTGCTGAACTTTGGAAAAGCTGAAATCATGCACCCACCTGAGTTAACAAAGGGAAATGGATGGAGTCTGAGTGAGCTGGAAGGAGGGCTTGGCTGGGCTGTCTCCTCTGGGATACCTGCTGAAGCCAGGCAGGATCACTGTCTGATGTTGGGTTGGTTTGGGGGCTGGGGGAGAGGAAGGAGGTGTGCTTTTTAACACGTGGTTTGTTGGATAGGTGTTTGTGGGCTAAACCCCAGAGTGAGCTGTGGCAGCGTGGGCCTGGCTCCTGCAGCTGCATACAGGTGTGCTGAGCTCTCTGAGGGAGAACAGGCTGAAGGAGGAGGCCAGGATGAGATGCCTCAATCTGGGCCGTGTTCATGAGCCTGCTGCTGCAGGACCCTGTGCCTTGGGTGCAACCCATGGGCAGGCAGATCTGATCTGCCCCGTGCTGGGGATGCTGCAGGTGCCAGCACAGAGAAAGGTGAGGGCTGAGGCAGGGCAGTGCTGCAGGAGGAGCTGCACCTCCTCACCCCTGGCCTTTGTGTGACCGCTGCAGATGTAGCCTGTCAGCAGGGAGATGCTTAAATGTGTGGAGCCCTGTCTGCTGGATTTGGCAGTGGTTTAGGTGCCCGTGGGGGAGAGGAGACAATAAGACCATTGGTTGAGCTGATAACCCAGCTAAGCGTTCAGCTCCGAGCAGTCCACAACTCCTCCAGCTGAGAGCCCTGACTTCTGTAGGGCTGCAGTTTGAGGCACCTCTGAAGCTGGGGTGAGGAGGCTGCAGTCGGGGTCTGTTTGTCCAAGGTATTTAAAAACATCTGCATGTGCAGCACCCTTGATCTGTGTTTCAGCACAGAACCAACCTGCCCTTCCCACTTGGTAGCTCAATAGCTGGTGAATAAAGGATGGAAAAAGATTCTGGGTTTGTCTCCCATTTTGGCTTTTTCCAAGTAGAATTTACAGCCTCGATTTTACATGTGAAATCAGATGAGCTCCCTCAGCAGCTCAGTTTTCATTTACTTGCTGCACTTGGGTGTCTCTGACACTAAATGTGCTGGTGTGACTGGCCATTTTAGACAGCCCGCATGCAAAGGACTCATTTACAGCCCGCGTTGCCAAAGCAGAGAGTTGCCTTTCCCTGCCTGGCTGATGTTGTTTGTAGTTGTGGGTTTTGGTCCCACATTTGCTTTGGCCTTATATAGTCAGTGTGGTTTAGAGGGAAGAAAAGGTGATGTTCACTGGCAGTGCACCAGGGGACCTTCCAGTGGGGCTGAACACCAGCAGTGCAGGATGCTGGGCAGTTCTTAAGAGTTTTGTTTGTGAGCTTTGTTGCTATATAACAGTGAATATTTTTTTTTTAAGTAAAATAATGATTGAATAGATAATCTGTGGAACATGACTAGCAGAATGGTAGAAAATTGCTGTTATTGTGAGTGTCTCAGTTGGTCTCGTTGCACTGTGTCCTCTCCTTGCAGTCCCCAGGCAAGACCTGCCTTGGCAGGAGTGCAGGTGGGAGCACAGGCAATGTGTGTTTCTGCAACAAGGGTTTGCTGTGGTGCAAGTGTCCTTGTGGCTAGAGAGCAGTTGATGTGGCAAAACTTTATGATGGGAAGATCATGGCAAATAATGCACAGTGACCATTTTAAAGTTTAAAAAACCAACCAACCAAAACCCCAACCAAACAAGTAACGTCGCATCATTTGTTTCCCCTTCTTTTCCTTCTCAGCTAAAACGTTTGTTGGAAAAAGCATCTGAGAAATTCTTTCAGGTTTCTAAAATCTTGTGCAAGACCAAACATCTGAGGCCACAGCCTTTCAGGCGGGTGTAAGAGGAGCCGGGGTGCTCGGTGGGGTTTAGAGCTGCAGCTGGGTCCCCCAGGTCCTCGGGATCGGTTTACTGCAGCGGGTTTGCCTGGCAGGTCGCAGCAGTTCCCCCACTATGTGTTTCACATACTGCAAAACCATTCCTAGTTCATCTGATATTCACCAGCAGCAGCTCCAGTCCACTTTGTGAGTGGTTCTGAATTTCTGCATGTGTTTTAAATATATTGGGCTTGCCAGCAGTGAGAATAAGCAGCGTTGGCTTGGTTTTGGTTTTCATCTGATTTTTGTCACTTTTTCTTCTGGTTTGCTTTTTCTAGCATATCACAAGTAGATTTCTTCTCGTGTAAGTCTAAACTGGCCTTTCCTATCTAATCAGTGGTCTAATAAAAATGAGTGAGTGAAAAGGTTTTCAATTAAATATGGCATGATAATAAATAAAAATTGTTTAAAAAACTCTCACTTGACTGTGTGCACACAATTACAGAGGAACTGAATGAATGAGCTTTTTTAGGTAAGGTTATGTGGATTTCCCTTGCTTCCCTGATCAGTTTTGTTGTCCACAAGTGTGTCCCACCTCCCAGCATGTGCACCTCTCTGCTCGTGGCGAGTGCTGGAGTGGGTGCTAATAGGAACTTTGTTGGCAGCCCAGGCTCCCTTCCACTGCTGTGCCTGCCTCATCATGTTTGTAAGCACACAAAGGGGAAAAAAATCCTATCTTGTTAAAGGCTGAGCTTGTCTGCTGGAAAAGTGCCTGTTTGCAGGTGAGAAATTGTCTGTCTCAGTTAGGACAAGGGAACTGATTGTTTGGTCCTGTCTGGTTTTAAGCACTCTGAGTAATCTGGGCTCTACTGCTTCCTCTGGGAGATTACATTGCTTAATACATCAGAGTACCAGGAAGTTGGTTTCTTGCTCTGGGTATTCAATTTAAAATATTTTTTTAATCTCATTACTGGAGCTGGTGAGAAAAACAAAATATTTTCCAGGATTGAGGTTTGTTGCTTTAGGAGGATCCACTGAGTGTCCTGTAAACATGTGCATCTGCAAGGGAAATGTCTGCAGATGACATCCAATGTATAATGGTTCTGGTGAAGCTTTCTCCAGTTTGCTGCAGAGTCCTCATCAGTCTGGCCTTCAGGAGTCCTGACTGGTTTCTGTAGGGTGTTCTAACATGTATGACACATTTACACATAATTACTTTGACCTTTCTGCAAATTGCAAGGCTAGTAAAACTTTGTCATGGAAGAAAGTATGTAAAAATGTGACTGTTTCTAAAAACCTGAGTAATTAGGAGGAGATGGGGATGAGGTTCTGTCTCAAACACCTGGTGACTCTGGTGCCAGCCCCTGTGTGACCGAGGTTCAGATGAGGGATGGTCTCCCACCGGGGCTTGTGACTTGGAGACAGGATACATGAGTTTTGCTCTGCCTTACACAGATTTATTTTGTGACCCTGTACAAATCACTTAACCTCTTTCTGCCCACAGCCCATAGAAGAAGGATGGTGTTTCCCTAGCTTGAGGAAGTGCTGGATGCTTAATTCATTAGTGCTTATAAAGTATCCTCGGGTCTCGTAGGGGAAAATGCTGCGTGTCTGTGAAGTCTTAATGTTGATTCATGTACAACTTCTGAGGCCTGGGCCTTGACTCCCCAGAGCTGAGATAAAGACCTTGGCTGACAAGTTCATTTTTATCATGGACCTAAATCTATTCTCTGCTAGTCCAGGACTTGCAGAAAATAAATCTACGAAGAACATTGAAAATAAATATGGAAATGTTTCTATTTTATGATCAATTCTGTGTTTGCATTTGCTTTTAAAAGATATATGAGAACTTCCCAATGTCTTTTGAAAGTGTCTTGACCCCACCTGCTGAGCCCTGTGCTGATTTTGAAGGGAGCTGAGGAAGATGATGAGAAAAGAGGTATTTTCTTCAGTCAACTTTTTATCTTCCTATATTTTCTGGCCAAATTTGGAATTGTTAGGAGATATTATCAGATAAACGTTATCATATTCAGCATGGTGGGGCATGTCACTTTCCATTGGCATCATGTCCCAGGCCAGTGTAATACGTCAGAAGTATTTTATTGCAATGGCTTCATCACGTAAATGAGACAAGACGGGTTGCAAATCAAATTTACCATACCTGCCTTTAATATATCCTAAGCAAGCTAACAGCACAGATCAGGCCAACACCGAGTGCTCCTGCAGGGGCAGAGGTCTGGGCTCAAGTGCTCGAGACAGGTTGGGAGGGACAAGCAGTTTGATAGTTTCCTTTTCCCATGTACGTTGTAATAACCTTTATTAACTTTGATTAGAATTCAATTGCAGCTCAGAAAGGATACACCCTGGAAGCAGCAGCCTGCTGCGGATTTGGACAAGATGGGGTGGAGGTAGAAGCACATTGGGGAACTCTTGTGCTGCCTTTTGCTTTGTTAGGGCTGTAACTTCTCATCTTTAGCAGCACAAAGTGTGACAGACCTGCCCTTTTCCAATCTCTGCTTCAATCCACGGTTCTAGGAGGATTTCCTCATGTCTACCAGCAATGTGGTGGAAGAGAATAGATTTCAACCATTGCCAGGTTAATTTTAAACTTTAAAAAGTGGCAAACTTTTAAGCTTCCCATGGAAATCAATAGTTACTCACTGGAAGTCAAGGTATACAGAGAAAATGTGCCCTCTGCTTGAAACACTGAATAGCTTTTGTTTGTTGTGTGATGAGCTTGGGTGGCTCTAGGTAAAGACATTGTTCAGTCATGCTTATTTGGAAGACTTGCTGTTGAGGAATAGCAATGAAGCCAAGATAATTCATCCCACAATTAAATACATTAGCATTTATTTCAGCAACCCAGTTTAATCTTACAGTAAGGCTTCATATATAATTATGATAATTGTTTGGTAATTGTAAGTTGAAATAAGTTTGTAATAGGAATGTTACAAACTTCTTTGGGTGGCTGAGAGTGCTATTAAGTATTTTTTGGGGGTGGGAAAGGAGAGGCACATGATTTGCACAAGAATGAAAAGTGCACGGAGTAGCAGGTTATTCTCTATATAGATTCCAAGTTCAAGCCAAGGAGAACTGAAATGTTATCTATAAATTGAAAATACTAATTTCTAAACATTGAGCTATGTTTCTTGAAAATAAAAAAAAAAGTCTGTCCTGAAAAATATGATAATCTGAGGCTGTTGTGTTTGCAGCACTCAGAGGAGGGAAAAATTACTCAGAGCAATACTGAAAAAGCTTAGATTAGAGGAGAAAGGGAGAAAGTTGAGGGAGGGAGGGGCTCAGAAGGGGGGTAATTTCATGGCCACTAGGAAAATACCTTCTCAGAGTACAAAATTCTCTCTACTAGCAGAGCTGCTGAGCTGGAAAGGATGTTTTTACAGGAGATCACTGCACAGCCTTCCTTAAACTTGGCCTTGGGCTTCCTTTGTCATGCGATCCCATGGCTATGGAAATATCACAGTAGTGTTGCTGTTTTGACATAAAATCTAAGACAATGGTGCTATAAAGAACCAGATAAAAGGGGACACACTTTATTAAAAGAGTATTTCAGCTGCCAGGTACCAGCACAAGGGCTGCTGGTTGTTGGCTGCAGTGTTTCCCCTCTGTCTCCTACAGAGCGAACACCAGTGGCCAGTGACACGAGCAGTTTTTTCACTGCAGGAAGGCTTTCAAACATCAATTTTTTTCTTAGTACTGCAGATATTAATGGACTTCTGTTGTACTTGCTCTGCTACATTTGTTAGATCTCCACAAGCAAGTGTATGTGGTATTGGCTGTACAGACTGTAAGCTGGTAAAGTTCCAGTGTTTCAGTGGATTGCTGTGTCTTTATAAAACAGTCAAATGCACAGGAATTGTTCAGATTCTCCTCTCTAGTGCTTGTTGGTAAAAAGAAACTCCCAGCTATATAATTCTAAAGGGTTTTTGTTTAAAAACTTTTAATTAACAGAACACCTACTTTTCTCTGTTTCTTGTACCACAACTTGGGTCATTATGCAGCATCTTCCAAATATCTTGTTACTAATTTTGTGTTGAATCTCTAATCCAAATAGAAAGGATATTTTAAATTGTGATATAATTCAGAAGATAATACTACTTACAAACGGGGAAAGGGCCTTTTCAGGGACTTCCATTAAAAAGATTTTATTCTCATCATTTGCAAGTGTGACCTGCAAATCAACAGTGGGTTGGTACATTTGTTTGCAATGTGCCAGAACAGAAAAATACTCTTGTTTTGTCCAGAAATGTGAGTGAGCAGAGAGTTTCCAGAAGGCCCTGGGCACTGTGGGGACACAGGAGAGTTGTCCTGAACCTGGTTGATCTGATCTGGGTCCTGAGCAAGTTGCTGGATATCTGGGGACTCTGGAGAAAGCCCAGAAATTCTGCCTGGATAAAAATTTCTGGTAGGGGAAAAGAAAGACCAGCCAGGGAACCCCAAACGTCAGTAAGTTGCTCATTGGGCTGCAAACAGTGATGGCTCCAGAGGGATTTTGAGAGTTGTCAGAAGTGTGCTTCCCAAAGCACTTTGGATATTGGATTATGCTGTTATTAGTTGTGTATTATTTGTCATTCTCCTCAGTAATTCCAATACAATGCAGATCCTGGATCTCAAGCATGGGGAAGAGAACAATGGCTGGGTCTGTTTGCTGTCCCTGCCTTAGCAGGGTTTAAGTGATCAGCATGGTTGTTAAACACACAGCAGAGGGAGAGTTTTAGTCCCACTTAAGTTGAGGAAGGAAGGTGAGGGTGTGCACAGCCAGGAGGGGCTGCTGAGGGAGAGTTTTAGTCCCACTTGCACTGGGAATGCAGGTGAGGGCTGTCTGTGGGACATCGCAGGGAGGGGCAAGCAGGGCCTCACAGGCTGTGAGGGCGGGAAGGCCGAGGCGCGGAGGGCAGGGGGAAGGCCGAGGCGCTGAGGGCGGGAAGGTTGAGGTGCTGAAGTTGGGAAGGCCGAGGCGCTGAGGGCAGGGGGAAGTTTGAGGCACTGAGGGCAGGGGGAAGTTTGAGGCGCTGAGGGCAGGGGGAAGTTTGAGGCGCTGAGGGTGGGAAGGTTGAGGTGCTGAAGTTGGGAAGGCCGAGGCGCTGAGGGCAGGAAGGCCGAGGCGCTGAGGGCAGGGGGAAGGCCGAGGCGCTGAGGGCAGGGGGAAGGCCGAGGCGCTGAGGGCAGGGGGAAGGCCGAGGCGCTGAGGGCAGGAAGGCCGAGGCGCTGAGGGCAGGAAGGCCGAGGCGCTGAGGGCAGGGGGAAGGATGAGGCACTGAGGGCAGGGGGAAGGCCGAGGTCCCTGTGGCGAGGCTCTGAAATTGAGCACAGGACTGCGGTGGAAGGAGAAACAAGGTGTGTTCAATTCCCTTGAGAAAATGCTTTTATTTTGTGAGTGCTTCTTTTGTTTGACGAGTTGGATCATGTCTGCTGATAGTAGGTGTGAAAGGCCTGTGTGTGTGTGTTGATCCGGGAAGCCTGAGGGCTGAGGGGAGGCAAACTGCGGCCCGGCTCACAAACTGGAGCCCCGCTTTCAGTTGAATGCTCTCTGTTTCTCCGTTGTTTTTTCACTTCCCCAAAGAGGCATCTTCTCCTTATTCCTGTCTAGTTCCACTCTGCAGAGACAGGCTTTGGGTTTTGGAATATATTTAAAAGGAGAAGTGGGTTTATTTATTTATTTTTTATGAGTGTGATGTGTTGAGACATGGAAAACTGCAGCAGCATATATAAAAATGCCCAGACCTGCACCATTTTATTTTTTTTTTATCCTCATGTTACCAACAATGGGGAAAGAACCATTTTGGGGGGCATAAGAGCAAGCAAAACGCCACAGTCTCACCCACGTACAGCCAGCAGCATCCTATTGAGACAAATTTCCTTAGATATTTCAATCTATTCTGAACCTTGATGGGAAAAGGAGCTGAGCTTCATCTTTTGTAATTAACCTGTGGGCTCCCCTTTATTAATAGTTTATGCTCAACCACTTTTCATTCAATATTGATAATGTGTTTAATATAATGTAGTTTGTTTTCTGTGAAGTAATCGTGTGGTACCAGTGGAACTTGGACACCACCTTGCTGTCCTGAGGCAAGGTTCGGGATTTACCCCTGTGGCTGCCTTGCTGGAGAAGCAGCTGTAGGCCAGGATCTGACCACAGTGCAGCAGCCAGTGGGCGAGACCAGAAGCTTAGTTTTAAAGTTGGATCCTGAAAACTGTAGGTTTTCATCAGGCTACAGAATAGTGAAAATGGAGAACAGGCTCCTAGCAAACAGCCTCTTGGAGACAACACCATGGCAAGACTGCCTGTGGCTACAATCTGTTACGAGTGAGGCCCCAGGAATTTTATGACTTGCAGCTCAAGAAAATGCTCGATGCAAACTTTACTCCACCTGGATGGATTTGTTACTGGAGATAAGAGGAAAAGATAGGTCCTGGCTGTTTGTTCCTGGAGGTGGGTGGGTGTTAAACTTTTAAGATCCTTGTTTTTGTTTGACTTCAGCTTGAATGTTTATCTCAATTTGTTTTTGAGTAACTAGAGTGTTTGGAAGCTTAGGGTGGATAGAGAGAGAGACTACAGCTGGTAATAATAGTAGAGCCTTTTATGCTGTCAATTTAACAGTTGTAAAACAATTAGGGAGAATTATGTTAATAGCAGGCTTTGTTCACACTTTCCTTGCCCAATTTTCTTTTTTTTTTTTTTTTTTTTGTGACGTGCCTTTCGTACCATGCTCTGAGAACATGTAAACAGTAGAGCTCTGTGTGTTTGGATTGTGTATGGTCAGTGTTATCCATTAAACCATGGCTGGGTGTAGATCTTCTAAAATTTTCACAAATCAATTTTCCAGTGCTTGGACTATTGCATTTTAATGTGTCTGCTCCTAAACAAACAAAATCATGTTTTTGGGAAGCTAAGACAGGATAAGTAGTGATTTGTATGGGAAATGGTGGCTGATTTGCTCGGCCTGCTGCAGCTGTTTCCTTCTGTGATATGAACAAAACCCCTTCAAATCAATCGGATCCATGTTGGCTGGGCCCTGCTACCCACGCAGAGGGGCAGCCGAGCTCTTCCCCCCTCCGGTGGGAACGCGGTCGTGCCAAGGCCTGCTGACCCACGCTGAGATGCTGCTTTGGCTCTTGCTCAGCTCCCCCGAGTTCTAGACCATGATAAGAATCCATTAGTACTGAGACTAATCTGGATGGATGTCTCTCTTACAGATAATGCAGCCCACAGTAAGAGCATCTTTTGCTGCTCTCCCATATCACATCGTAGTGTGGTTTGCCTCCACCTCTCTCTCTTCCCATTCCCAGGGGTCCTCCAGCTGGAGCCCTCAGCATCTTGTCACCCAGTTAGACAGCCTCACCTGGGCTCGAGACTCTTCCTCATGCCCTTGGCATGTGAAGGCCTTAACACTGCACAAGAACAGTGATCTGAAATGAAGGAAGTAAATACTTTTTTCTGTCTTTTCCATTCAAAACACAGAATGTTTACGTTGAAATTAAAAGCATGACAAATTGTTTTTCTCTCTCAGTCCAAAGGGAGGGAATAGACCTGAAAGTCTGTGTGCTGAATTCTTCCCTCCCCCCAAAATAACACGTATGTGTAGGTGATCCTTTAAGAAAGGAGGATTCCCAAACTCCATTTACCTTGACAGCTGTCACTCGGCACTTGTAGTTGTCATGGCAGTGTGTAGTTTTTCATGAATTACCAGCACTGGTGTTTTTTTCTCTTTATCAGTCATCAGCCCATCAACCAGGCCATTCATAACGGCTTCTGGCAGCTCATCGGGGAGATCAGTGCCATTGAATCGTGCCCTACCAACTCCCCCGCCTCAGCGTGTGACACTGTTTACTGCCGTGCCTTTTCCTGTAAATATTACAAGCCGTGAGCTACCGGGAGGGATGCGGGGGAATGAAATGCCTTAACCTTGTAGCAGTTAGCTGGGATGGCAGCTCTGCCTTGACTGATAATTCGCCAGTCCTTGTGTTCCAGTTACTTCGCTAAATAACATGTAGACATCCCACTTTGAAGCCTTGTATATGATAGTTAATTAGACAACATTTAATTTGGCTTAACATTTGTGTCAGTTTTGTGGAAGTGAGCCTCCATAATTAGGGAATACAGATCAGGTTTCTGTCAGACTTATAACCTCTCACTCTAATTTAATGCTCACTCCTCCGGTGCCGTGTCACACTGGGTGCGCAGGAGGTTTTTTCCCCCCTGTCTTTTCCGCTTGACTAGTAAGAAAGTTGCCCGTATTACACAGCTGACAGCAAATGGGATCGTTCACGGAGATGTAAGGGCATATGATTTGCTAGTATTTAACAGTGAACTTGCCCATCAAAACAGATTACATGATCGGAATCGGTGTAAATAATACATTTACACAAGCCTGGAATTTAGTTTAAACTGCTCCACATAGCTAAGGCACCCAGCGCAGGTTTTTGTGATGCTTTTCAGTAGAAATTCATGTGCAAAATAGACCATGGCATTAACAGCTTCTAATTAGGAAGGCATTTTCTGGTACATCTGAATAGGTCTTTAAGAAAAGTGTGCCTTCTGTCTGAAAATAATTCCTCACCGGGATGCTGAAAAAGAAACATATGTTTGTTGCAGGTTGTGAGGTGTGACATCAAGGTCATACAAAGAAACACATTCTGCTTAGTATTTTTGGCATCTAGAACATAAAAAAGGTGGTCTAGGGTTTTGGCATTTGAAAAATTAATGCATTACCACTAAAGCCTCCCTGATGATGCTTTTGCCAGTTTGTTCTGAAGTTACAATCAAATGTAAAGACGTAGCTCTTACCTGAGTGTCTGTGGCGAGGCCGAGACACTTCTTTAAAGTGAAGATCCAAATGTAGCACAGTTATCATGGATATTTTCCTTTCTCCCCCGTGCAAAGGGAGATTTTGGGCAGATGCCTGTTGCTACTGTATGCCAGCAGAGTATCTGTCAGGCACCACGCTCCTTTGAACCTGGTGTATGTAGTTTGTCTCTAATTAGAGAGGAAACCGCTGCTTGTTCTCCATCTTGCAGTGGTTACTGTCTCCGAGCGTGTAGCTGGTGATGCTCTGTGGTGAGGTGCAGTGCACCAGGGTGCTCTGAGGCCACCTGGACTGAGACAGCTAAGCCAAGGACTCCACTGAAGCAGCTATTGCTGCTCATCAGGCCATGGGAAGTGTTCAGAGAGAGCTTTTAACTAACTGGCATAAGGTTTCTTTCTCCTTCTTTCTCTGCTGTGAAATTTCCTTAAACATTCCTGCTTCATTGATTTATTTTATTTTTTTGACTTGGGAGTGAGGAAAGATGGAAACCTTTTGGTAGCAACCCAGCACTAGTTTGTCCTTGATTCCTCAGGAAGCTTTTCCATCAGAGCTGGAGTCCCTTGCTGTCTTCAGCTTGACATTCTGGATCCAGAGCTGGAGAAGAGCTCGCCAGTTCAGAACTTGCTGCATCAGTTAATCAGTAAAAGGCAATACTTCTTCCTACAAGCTTTTAATTCCTCATAGCCTTACTCTGTCACAGGTACATTACTACTGTACCTCTTGGCCCAGGGAGACCTTCCACTCCAGTATCTGGGTTGGAGGATGGCAGGTCCTTTTTCTGAGAAGTTGAGCTGGTCCTGCAATTTGTGTGTTGCTTTTCTGAATATGTCCAAAGTGTTTGGGCATCTGCAGCATCCTGAGGACATACTGCATCTAATCTGAATTTATGCTGATTTTTGTGGGTTAAAATATAAAGTCATAGAATCATATGAAGTAACTGAAGGTGCACCATGAAAATACGTAGTAGATCATCTTATGGTGGTGCTCTCTTAGGATGATTTTTGTGTGTATTTGAGGTTATCCTGCTGTTCCCAAAGATCTGAACAATTCCCAAATGCAGATGTCTGTTTTGGTCTCTGAGTGAAGAGTGATCATAATGGCTTTACTGGGGTGCAGAACTGACTGGTGTAAATCTGCTGCACAGATTTATTAAGTGAAACTCTAAACTTATATGTGGTCATTCTTGTCTTTTCTGTAAATCCTTGAGACCATGCTTTGCATGGAAATCAACTTTATGTCATTTTAGTCACAGAACATTTCCCTTTTGTGATAAATTATGTCCTGTGTCATTTGGAAAGCCATACTCTGCCAGTTTTTTGGAGAGGAAACAAAAAGTAGTGTCAAGTTATTTCATTCAAAGGCCAGAAGTAGAACCAATTAGAAAAATCATTGTAATGAAATAATTTCTCTTTATAAACAAATACTGGATAACTGTATTTTCTCACACGTCCAGCAACAACTGTTTGCAGGCTGAAGAGATGTACCCTGTGTGCTCTAGATGAGAATCTTTCCAATGCCGAAACTTGGAATTTAGTGGGAAGTAGAATATCAAATATGTGGGAGAGGAAGGAGTTTAATAACGCTGCCCTGAGCTTGGATTACTTGGATGTGTAATGTTATGTATTTTGTATATAAACATGATGCTAATAAGATGAGTGTAGCTGTAGTGCCAATCCTGCTCTGACATCCCTCCTTGAGAGCCGAAGTCGTTTCCCTGGCAGGTTCTGGAGCTGTTTGGCTCAGCCTGCTGCTGGGAACAGCCGCCTGCACCGTGTGTTTGGAGAGGGGGAGAGAACCCCCTGACTGGGAGCAGAGTCTGAGTCTTGTGGTAGTAGTGAGCATATTCAAAAAACCCTTCCTCTTGCTGAGACTTGCTTGTTTATTTGATAGAGAATGTGTGCAGGTTTCCTTTATGCGTGCGTGAAGGATTTCTCTGTGGAAATAGATGAATGTTGCTGTAATAATTTTGTTTTGCAGAAGCCTTTCCCTGAGAAAGATACTGTACAAGCTTTGAAATGTTATAGTCTCTGGCATCATACATGCTTAGGATCCGTTATGTATCAAATACAGTTCATGGCAAAGCTAAAGAAGTCAGTGTCCTATTGAAAGGCCCTTTATGTCTTGTCTTTTCTTTGTTCAACAGGGAACAAAGTTTGTCATCCTGAGACACCAGACCTTTGACGAGGCTCAGGTAACCTCTGACAGTGCGCACGGTGCTAACAAAGAGTCCCTGTCAGCCTTTGTAGAAGATGTTGAGACTTCAGTCAGCATTGACTTTCCAGAAGATGAGGAGAGTGCTGGTGAAGTGCTAGACTGTGGTTCTTCGGATCTATCGGTTCATGGAGGAACAGAAGAAGCTCAGCGTGCAGATGAAAAGATGACAGCAGCAGCAGCAGCATCCCAGAAGTTGTGATCACACAGGCAGATGAGGTGGGTGATAGACAATACTTGATACGAAATTCCTTTTTATCTTATCTGATTTGTATTCTTGGCTGTGATCAGAAATACAGCTGCTTGTTTCTAATTAATTCTTTAATTTTCTTTTATTTATATTTTGAATTTAGCCAAATTCTATTTCATGTTGGAAACATTCTCCATCTAACCCAAAATGCATTAAAAAGGCTATTTGCTTTAATCAGCGGGGTTTTTAATCTTATTATATGCTCCTCAAAAATGAATATTTCTTTGTATTGTACAGCACACATTTACATAAATTAGTGTTATCCTTGGTTATTTTGCCAACCATAATTTATACGCTTTTTAGTTTTATCATAAAATAAAATCTTGCCTCTGATATTCTGGGACCATTTTTAGCATCATAGCAAATTACCTTGGGAGGAACTATTACACAGTCAATGAACTATCCTGCTGGAGTTTAAATGAAAAAAAAACAAAACAAACCTTTGAAATGTGTATCAAACGCTCAGTTTCCACCAATGAATCCTGTCTTGTTTGCTGTGTTGTGTAAGTCAACTTTACAAGCTTTTGGAAACTACAAATTTGCAAAAATCCCTAGTAAAATTCACGTGAAAAGTAGAATTATTTTTTTTAATGCTTAGCTCTTTGAACAAATCAAGAATTCCTTGGCTCATTTAATTAATTTTTTAAGCGTTAAGATCAGTTTCTCCTCCTGCCAGGTTTGTTTGTTTATATAGCGTTTCTACAGAAGGTTCATTTCAAATATTGTTCAGAAATGTTGACAAAACATTTGTCAAGAATTTCTTTGAAGTTCAGTTGCAAGTATCTAATCATACAAGGTACTGCTCAATGGAGCTCTTGTCTCTGGGACAGATGGAAGCCCTACCTCCAAATGAATTGCATAAGCTCTCCATTTCAACGCTGTAACTTGAAATATAAAAACATAATGAAAAAAATTGCTACACATCTCTTCAGATAACTATTTTTTCTTTTCTCTGTAATTTTATGGGTGTTTAGGACAAGAAGTAACTTTGCTGTTATTGACTAATTCTCTGTGTCTTGTGGTATTGGCCTGCCTCCAGGTGGGAGGAAAGGGTGACTTGTGATTGTGTTCTGAGATGTTTCTGAGGTTAGCATCACGTGGGAGTCTGCTGATCCTTATCTGAAGAGTCATTTCAGTTTATGGGGCCCTTGAAAGAATTGGCAACAATATCTCCAATGATAAAGTTATCAGGTTGTGTGCAATTACCTCGTTTGACCACATCACTGCAAGTTTGTTGCTTTCCCTAGTACCTGATGGCAGCTGAATAATGAATGAAGGGTTTGAATGAAGTCTGGTCAGGAAAGCAACTGGAGTATCTGATGAGGTTCCAAACATGCTGCATGTGGGGTTTTGTTGGAGTCCAGGTACAGCTATAGAGCACTTGTCATGGTGGTCAGTGTAAGACATGTATTGGTCTGTACACAGTGGTTGGTGTAGCATTTATTGGTGCATTGATCAATATAGAGACTGAATTCAGGGGTTATCCCTAGAGATGTAGCACTTTGCATAGCCTTGTCTGGTCACCTGCAGTACCTCAGGGCTCCTGGTGACTGTTGGATGCACAGATAGGAAGAAGGGAGTTTGTAAACTGTAAGACAACAAAAGCCCAGGGAAAATGATATTGGACAGTTGCTTAAGACTGTCTCATAGTTGCATCACTTTGCTTTTATTAAAAGTTCTTGTTCCTCTGAGACTTTCCACGAGGAACCCAAGGGCTGTGTATCCAATGGTGTCTGTGGCTGAGGAGCACAACGTGAGGGTGCACCAGGAGTTGGGGGCTGCAGAACTCCTTGTCTAGCACTGCTTTTCCTATAGCAGGCAGGATGTTGCAGCCCAGATCAGGGGTAGTTTTTATTCAAGACCTACAGATGATCGACGGTGGCATTTCCTATTTTTAATAGAAAATATAAATTTGCATGTAAATTGCCCCAATTCTTATGGAGGCATAAATGCTAGCATTCCTAGTTAATAGGAATGGATAGTTACTGTAACATGCTTTTATCTTTCAGAGGAAGGTATCTGCTTTCAAAGTGTCTGTCCCCCTCACTTGGGGCACAAAGCAGCATTTTTCCTTGTTAATCACTTATGTACTTAGTCCATGGTAACTGTTACTGATGTAGTGTGTATGTCGTGAATTACACATGCAAGCAAGTACCTCCAAACAGGACGTGTCTCAGTGTGGGTGGTTTGCACAAAACATATGGGCACCAGAAATAGTGCCTGAGCCAGGAAATCATGTTACATCGTACATTCAGCACAGGGGTACAACCTTTGGGGGGGTCATTTGAGCAGATTGTGGTTTAGGTAACGTAGGATTGTCTGTACAGTTTTGTCTGTCAATTCTGGCCACGATGTAGCTGAGAAATTCAGCCACGTTTTGGGGGGATGTACATCTCTCAGACTTCTACTAGAATGGATTCAGATGCTGATGGTGACAATTGCTTTCTTCCTAAACCAGCCTGCAAAATATATAAGTCTGGCCTTGGTGTTGGATTTTAAAAGGGACTGGAAATCATTCTCTTGTGTGGAAAGAATGTCTTCCCTACTTGTGTAGCAGTAGAAAACCTTGGCTTGAGTGGGACTGTAGAAGGAGATGAATTTCTGCTTTTGAAAGCATTGTCTGTCTTCTTGGGATTGAACTTACACCTTATGTGAGTCATGAGAGTTTTCTGTCTTTTATCTCATGGTATCTTGGTGGCCCCACCTGTTCATGTGTCTCTGCAGGTCTGTGTGGGATGGAAAAAAGTAATTCCTAAGAACAGGCTGTAGAAACAAAAGCTCCAAGGGCAGCTGAAGAAGGGGATCTGTAACTGCTGGCCTGACATGGGGTGTGGATGTAGCCACGCTGGCTTCTGCTGATGCTGTATCTGAGCAGGCTGTACAGTTGGGTGGTCAGTGTGTGGTGAGCCTGTGCTGCTATAGCCACATACTTCATGGCACCTCATCTAGGTGGTTTAAATGAACTTGGGGTACGTCTGTCGAAGGCACGTTGCTGCTGGTGTAGATGTGCTATAAGAAAAGGGGGAGCAACCTGCAACTGATCTTTCCTTATTATTATGGTTCTTTTATTTATGTAGATAGATATTGATAGATATAGATACTGCAGCAACTCATCTAGGAGCATTAGCTCTAGGTGAGGGGCCTGGCCCGTGGAGCAGTGTGCATCTAAGGCAGATGATTCTGCTCCTGGAAAACAGTCTAAAGAGGAGTCGAAGTACTGATACAAACAGTCAAAACCAATTCTGTTTTTCATGTGGCCTCTAGCAGTATTTAAAGACTGTGAATATCCTTCATATCTTACAATTTTGACTCCTGTTCTTGTGGAACTCTGTGGTTATACATATTTCAGCATCTTCTTTTCATGTCTCCCTACGTCTGTTGGACAAGTTAGTACATGAACTCCCTCCTTTTATGTGTGCTAGATGTTGTAGATTTTTCAAGGAGGGAGTAATTAAATTACTGTTTCAAAGGAGTTCTCCACCACACTAATAACTTATCTGTAAGCTTATTAAAGTAGTTGTTTGTACTCTAAAATGACTAAAACTGTTGTATAATCTCGAAGTTACAATAAATCATAGTTCCTCTTGGATGGGGCAACTGACTTCTGGATGTGTCTAAGTGCTGCTGTCTGGCAGTTGGTGTGTACCTGGAGGAAGGCACAGGAAAATAACTCCAGCTGCTGCCATTGGCATGGTGTATGCATTTGAACAGGAGACTCTCAGCCTTTCTGAGACCTCTGCTTCCAGGGACAAGACCCGTGTAGTGAGGGGGAAGAGGAGAGAGGGATGCAATGGGTTGCAGTCCTGCAGCTTCAATATGTGTGTGCCTGCTAAAATTTTTCCTTCTAATGGAGTTCAGCCTTTGTTTTTCATACTGTGGAATCAATGAAATGCTCCTGAAATAAGCTTCAATGGCTGTTTTTTATTACAACCTTAAGGAACAGTTTCATTTTGCCTTTGAAATGCATCTGATAGGACCATTTGCTCCTGGGATCACCAAGATTTTTACCTTCCCTTCTACAAATGACCACTCCTGATCCGTGGTGACTGGCAGTTGTATGTATACTGTGTGCATGTCCTAGAGAAGTTGGAAATGGAGTAGCTGGCCTGGGCAGAATTGAGCATTTCTCACCAAATTACAGGCTTTACAGATTTAATTATAGTATCTGTTAATGAGTCTGCATTTTGGGAGATGGCTGGGGAAAAAAGTCCCCAGGTTAAAAATATTTTGAGAGCAACTGCTTAATAGTGCCATACTCTTTAGCATTGGGAGACCTGTGTTTCAGAATGAAGCAAGGGAAATTTTTGAATGACAGCTATGAATATCCTGTCCAGACTGAGCCAAAGGCACGGGAAATGGAGCAAAATGTGCCTCTGCTGCTCTCCCGTGCCACTGGAGGTGTGTGTGCTGAGGGGTGCTGGCACCTGGAGGAGTGTGACTGAAAAAATGGGACAGGTGCCTTTTCCCTGTTGCTCACTGTGCTGTTATTTCTTCAGGGCTGTGTCTGAACTCAGTGCCTCGTGGGCCAGTTGTGCCAATTCTTGTCTCTAATAACACCTGCTGAAATCCTATTTGCTCTTTTTGCACTGGTAGTTCTCTATCCAAAAACTGGCAGATGACTGGGGGAACCTGATGGCGTCAGTTTTGGAAGAGGACTTGAGGGGACCTGGTACCATAATCATGAGTTATAACAGATTCGGGGCAGATCTACTCCCAGATCTTCTTCATTTGTTGCTCTACTTTTCCTTGCAGAAAATAGACCCCCAACATTTCTTTTGGGGTTGATTCATTCTAGAGGAACAAAGAAATCTTGGTGCATAGGGCCTGTGGGAGTCTGCTGGCAGGTGTGTGCTGAGCTCCCCTGAGCTGCCTTGCAGGTGCTGGTGTTACACGTGGTCTTGCTCCTCAAAGTGAAAAAGACCAAGGGCTGTGCAGGCATCCAGGACACTCCATTTGCAGGCAACTAGTGTAGAATTTCCATGTTGGGGAGTATCTTTTTCAGTATGGCTCCCAGGCTACATTCCTAGGAGACTAACTTTCTGCGTGTATAAGATTTCACCATCAGCACAGACCCTTGGTTTTATTAAAATTAGCCATTTTCCATTGAATTAAAGGGGTGTAATGAATTAAAAATTAATAGTTTTATTTGAATTTTCTTCCTACATTTCGGTGACTTGAAACTGAGCCCCATAAGAGTGATTCCTGATTCTATTTCAGTTAAATGTATTTATCTTGCTGATGTATGTGGTATGGATTACCATACCATATTTTACCATGCTCTAACAACGTATCAGCAGATATGTAAAAAAGTGAGCTAATAACATAAATGTCTGCTATCATGCTGCTTTGTAAAACCATTCTTAATTTAATCCATACACTAAGTGTGCTTTCCAGTTACAAAAATTTATGATAACTATCAGGCAGAAGTGAAACCGTGATACAGAATTGTGACTGATGTAAAACAGACACACAAAATGAGTAGCATTAGGACACTTACTTTGAAGTTTGTTAAAACCAGTAAAGTGATATCCACTTTAAGTGAAACCTGCTGTTACAGATACCTACTGGATTTTGGGAACATTTCACTTTTGAACTCACTCCTTGCACTCAGCTTTAGCATTTATTGTGTTGAGTTGTTGTTTTTTTTAATGTAGCAGGGAAGAGGAAAATAGCTGACTTACTCAGGTACCTTATTATCTTTTCTCACAGATAGATAGCTGAGTATATTCAGTATCTGGGAAAAGAACATTTCTTCAAATACCTTTGAGAAATTAGCTTGCTATGCCAGTGTAAATTTGAAACAAATAGCAGTTTGGTCCCACTCAGTGTAGTACCATTGCCACATGTGGATAATAGAAGAAATATTGAGTCATTTAAGAAGGGAGTTGAGAATGCCAAAGCAAATAAGAGCAGTTGGTCACTCTCAGTAAACTTTTTAGCATCTTGTTGATTTTGTTAGCGTTAATTTGAACCATAGGGATCGCTTGCCAGCTTTGTGAACCTTTGCAGTTAAATGGGCAGGTGGAAGGACACAGGTGTCTCCTCAATTCCTGGTCATTTATTATGGAGAATGGGCAAAGTTCTGGCTTCCTGAGCACAGCTGAGATCACACCAAGAAAGAGTTCAGCATTCCAATATCTAATATTTATCCAGGTAATACGTATATATGTATTTATCTTGCATTAAGACTTATTCCTACTTGAATTGTAACAGCAGTGCATGAACCAGGGCTGTGAATGGCAGGGCTGTAATTAAGCAGAGTACTTTTTGGACACTGGCACTGTGTTTATACATATATTCTGGATAGGGAATTATATATGTTCAATAGAACTGAATGTGCCAGAATTCTCCCTTACTCATGAAAGCAATAACGTGGCCATCTGGAATGGACTGAAAAGGCTCATTTTTGGAGAGGTTAAAGTGAGCCACGTTCTCCATGATCTATTAATCATTTAGACAATACATACATACTGGTCTTCTAACAACCAGTGACTATTAGACTCCATATGTCTAGTTAGTTATGTACATTTGCAGGTAAAATAATAGACAAAAAACTCAGGCTGATGATTTTGCTTGTGAGAAAGATCATTTTAATGATGTGTGTTGTTTGAGAGGCATGTGTTGGTGTTAACTGTATGACAAGTAACATGTTTTCCCCATCATAAATTTTGAAAGTTGTTTAGGATTTGTCCTAGAAGGGAGAAACTCCTAGAAGGAAGTCACTGAAGTGACTATTTTTAGGCAAACTCCATGACTTCTGGGAGGACCAAGGCACAGAAGCCATTAAATAAAGCAGGAAAAATGTCACACCTCACAACTAGAACTGTCTGTGCACACTCACTGTATTGTCATAAAGGTAACAAGGATTTGAAATAGAAATTCCACTTAATAACCCAGGGAATGGCTTGTGAATCAGAGGTGTTTGCTTTTGTCCTAAGAGCAGAAGGTTTAGCAGCCCTAAACACATCTTAGTGTCTTTGTCAGCTCTGCTTCCCTCTTGCTGAGAGTTTTCAGTAACTCTTATGATGTTTCCCCTTGTTTCTTTCAATCAAGAGGAAAGTTTGCACAAACCCAATGTCGTATAATCTACAGGATCACTCCACATGTGTATTTCTGAAACAAATACAATCAGCCATGTATAGACAATTTGGAGAAAATTGATTTGCAAAATGAATTAATTTAGGAGGAAATTTAGAGAAAGTGTCCAACTCATTGTGCCAGTCAATAAAGAGAATCAATTTCTTGATTTGTAAACTTGCCATGTATCACTTTGTTCATTCCAGCAGGCAGTGTGCATACAATCATCTTCTGTGTGGTGGCTTCTGTGTGTTCTTTTCCACCATATTATCCAGTGAATCTGGGACAGGTGACTTGGGAATAAGCTGAACCCAACTTGGTGCTGCAGCTCAAATTGCACTTTGTATGATGATGTTTATGTTTTGAGGACAGTTGGCTGGGAGGAAAGAGGCAAATCATAGCTGACAGAGTGGAAGAGAGTTTGCTGTGCTCTGAGTGACGTGGGATTTGATCCCTTTCTGACAAGAACAGCACCCGTTCAGTTTGCTTTAGATCACACATTTCTTTTCAGAGCCCGTTGTCAGGAAGCTGCTGAGTAACTTTTTCCAGAGCAGTGTAGGACAAGGAGCAGTAGTGGGACAGAGGCAGCTCTCCACTTTACTGCCACTTTGTGGAGTTGCCTCACTTAAAACTGTACATCATTTCCCCTGTAAGGATGGAGATCTGGGGCCAAACTCGCTTTAGCTGCTTTGCCTTGGGAAAGTCAAAAGTGGGGATGAATTTGGCCTTTTCTCTCACCTTTGTTTGCAGAATTGGAATCATTGGTGGGCACAAGGTCAGGCTGAGACCCAGGGCTGCTTTGGCTGTCTGAGCAGGATCCCCTTGTTGTCTTTAGCAGCTCGTGTGAATGTGATGGTTCAGGACGTTTCCTTTCTGCTGCCTAAACCAGCTTAATTACTATTTCCCATGTGTTGACTGATTTTTAGATATTCCTTCTACTTGACTGACTTCACTCATTGTGGCTTCCTGAAAGCATCTTGGTAAAACTTCTCATACCGTGTTATGGAAAATATTAACTGCACAATACTCTTCCTAGATGCCTTTCACCCTGAGCATTTATTACTGAACTCACATAGCACAATTGATGGTCAAACTGGGAAAGGCTGTTTATATCTCATAAAGCCTTCCTTCACCTATATACAATTTTTTCTCTGGAGAACTCCTTGGATTCTTCCAGCTTATGTTAAAGATTTCCACAGGATCAGGCTAGAATGCTCCCACCATTGTCTTTAAGCTTCTTGTGTGTTTTTCACTATTTTTTGAAGCTCAATAAAAATTGAAAAATAAATTAGCTGTAGGTTTAGAGCTATGTTAACTAGAGTTTGATGGTTTGATAAATAACTGTTTTCAAGAAGTGGTTTGATGGTGAAGAGAAAATGGACTCTGCATCCTGATAGGACTTATTTTCCTAGAGAATGGCAGCAATGGTGTCCTCAGAAGTTGTGCTTCAGAGTAGTATTTTGGTGACCAAATCAGAGGTGCTGGAGAGGTGTTTGTTCAGACAAACATGAAAAACTGAAGCCTGGCTATGATGAACTGCCTGATGGGTGGTGTGAGGACAACTTGGGGCAGTCCCTGGAGCTCATCCTTTGCCCCAGGACAGCCAGCTGAGGTGAAATGCACATTTCTGTTCTTAAGCTTTGGAATTTATTACTGGGCTGGCATTTTCTTTCTTTCTTTCTCCCTCTTTTTTTTTTTTAAAGACATAAATCAAAAGCTTGTAACTTTTTTAAAAATAGCCACCCTCTTTTTGCTGGTTTCTTGTCCTAAAACTGTGGTTTGTGGTTTGTGTTTTTCCTTCCCTCCAGTGTCCAGGCCACGTTTTTGGTTTGGGGCAACAGATCGATCTGGCAGCCTGATATGTTCTGACTAATTTTTCTGGCATCTCTGTGATCATGATTTCCTAATGTTATCCTTGACTTGTCGTCAGTGACAGAAATTTGAAGGCAACTTGTTCTTCAAAGTGTTCTACATGCAAAAGATTTTTTTTCTTTTTTAAATCTCTAAAGCTCTCATTAAGGTTAGACTCTTAAAATGGATTTGGCTGTATGCAAGGCTGTATATAAAAGAGCTTCCCTCTTGCTTATCTGTTGCTCAGCTTTTCTCACGTGTTTCGTTTGGGATTTTGATCCTAAAAAGATTAGATTGGATTAATATTTTGTTTTCCTTTCAACCATGTAAATATTGAGTGACAAAAATGAAACAAAATCCTCATTCCTATTAAAATACAGCAGGACTTAATAGACTCTTAGAAAATAACCTTACTTTTTTTTTTTTTTCTGCAAAAGGTTAACTAAATATGGCCCCAGTTCTGCAAAGGATTACTGGTGTTTAATTTTACACGCCGTGTGCTGACTTTCAATGGCACACTGCATAAAGTAGCCTCACTGAGCCTGGAGATCATGGGCTGAATGACCATACAACATGATGCTCCATATACCATTAAACTCAGAGCAGTTTTGCAGAGAGTTTCCTCTTGGGCTTCTGGTTCTGTGGCTCTGTCATTAACAAATCTTCCTCTGTTTCTAAGGTCAGCTGATGACACTGCCTCTGTTTCACATGCAGGAAAGCTGGCCCCTCTTTCTCCAAACAGATTGTTATTCTTTTTGACTAAAACCAGCAACACCACTCAAAAAGATTAGAGAATGCACCCCAATATTAGAATTTAGGAGGAAGAAAATGTATAGAAAGACATTATTAAAGCTGAAGTCTATATTAAGAATATACAGTGTATATTAAGAAAGCATCAAAGACCAGCTTTTTTAATGTTGCTTTACTGCTTCTTGATAGATAACTGTAACTCTACAGAAACTCCAATTTTGGAGGTAGATGGGTCCTCAGGTACAACAAACAGAAATAAATTTGGGAAAAAATCACCTAAGGCCAACCCACCCAAGCAGTGTCACCAAAGGCAACTGAAATAGCTGGGAAGAAATAAATTCATGGTGTATTTAGTCACCTCAAGTGCTCCATTTTGCAAGGATCTCTCCAAGTCCAGAGTCCTGCTCTGGCTGCTGAAGTTGGCACCTCTGAGCTCCCTGTCCCAGGGCTGAGCAGGAATCCCTGCTGTTCTGCTAAGCTGGGCAGGGGGTTTTAAAAAAGCAATGTTAAGGCTGGTTGGGTTTTTTGTGTTTAGGTTGGTTGGTTTGTTTCCCAGCACACAAGCTGTTCTTAACTGGGCATGGGCCTTCTAAATGTGCTAGTTCCTAGTGAATAGAACTGCCTTTAGCTTGGTGCTGGGTGCTTTGCAAAGTGCTAAACCACACTGCAGACTGAGGACAAGGAAATGGGCACAGAAATGCCTCAACAACTCGTGCCCATACTCATCTTTGGAATTGTGAACATTTTGGAACACTTCTGTTGTGTACAGCTGACATGGAAAGGAGAAGCCATCTCTGATGAGAGATCACACAGAAATGGACCCTTATTTCTGGTTGTGTTCTCCCTCCCTTGCATGGGGACACTCTGACAGTGTCATTTTTTTCCAATAGGCTTTTGTGCAGCTGGCTCTTTAATTTTCACAAAATCTGTGCCTTGCAGCCCCAATATCTCCCTCTTTTTTTTCCCTCCAGCAGATTGCAGCATTTTGCCTTCCCAGCTGGTTAACGGCTGTTGCATTTTCTTTTCCTTTTTATTGTTTCTTTTTAAGAAATAAGCATACTTTAAGGTTGCTGTCAGTAATGGGCTAGGTTTTTACTGATGTAGTGATGGCTGAGGAGTTTAGAGGGAGGGGCTCTACTTGAAACTTGTTTAATGTTACACTAAGTAACATGGACTCTTCTTTTCTCTTTTTTCTTTTTTTTTTTTCCAAGTGAAACTTGGGTTCCAGTGGTTGTCTGTTTAGCAAAATATGTGTAAAAATTGTCTGCTTCCTTGCTTTACATGCTGTATGTGTCATCCAAGGTACTTTTCATTAAGGAATATCCATTTATGAAAGAGCACCCAAGGGCTCATTGTGAAAAGAACAACTATAAAACCATATTGTGCTATAAATTCACATTTCTGTCTGGAACCAAATGAATTTTCAAGTGTAGACAAGCCTTTGGAGCTACTTACTCAACTGTTTATAAAGTAGCTATGGCATCTGGAAGAAAATAATACACTTGGAGACAAGTGATGTTTTCCAAAGAAGCCTAACTAGGTTTGGCTTTTTCTACTTGACTTTTTTTTTAAAAAAAAACCCTTTTTATATGTCTGACTGTACAGTACTTTAAAAAGTAGTGAAGTGATAGTGACACATACAAAATGAAGCTTTTCCCTTTGCACTGCAGCATTGAAGACTCTCTACTGCCCCCCTTATATTCTTTCAGTTTACAGAGCTCTGTCTTACGGACTCCAAATAAATACATTTAATTCCAGTCCAACAGTGCACGTTGGAGCCTTGCTTTATGAAATCAATCAGATGAAACGGGGATACCTGATGGTAGTGACAGAGCCACTTTGAACAGCTGACAGAGATTGTTATAAAGAAGGTACCTGGAAAGCAGGGATTCAAAGCCTCAAAATCCTTTACAACGTAAGCCCGAGTTTGCTTTCCCCACATGCACCTCCGAATAGATTTGATTAGAGGCAGGGTGGCTGGAGAGGGCTCTTGCTCAAGTTTGTAATACCAGGCACAATCAGGCTCCTAATAGCCTAAGGGATGGCTGTGTTTGAAAGCTAATTTGGATTAATGCAGGGTCTGAATTTAAAGTAGGGCTAGGTATTTCTGAACAACTGTATTCTTATTCCAGAATAAAAGTGTCTACACGTGAAGTTATTCAGAAACAGCTATTTTGGCATAATCTATTTGTATCCAAGCTTTAAATCTCTGCCTGTAGGCTGCTAATGGAGGAACAAAGAATAGTATCAGCTAATAGGATCTCTCAAAATCTCTTCCTTCCAAAACCTGCAGAAAACCTTCCCAGAATGTAACATTTTGATTTAACTGTGTGTATCTTGATTTTATTTTTCTCAACTGGAAAGAAGTCTTTTTAATTAAGAACAGGATTAGCCCATACGGCTTAAATGATAACTTCAGTGTGCTCATCATTTTGTTAGCCTTGATTAAAAACAAGCCTTTCAGTTTGAAATCTTGTGTGCAATATTGACTTCTAAGCATTTGGGGGTTTAGAATAAAAACACAGAAGTCTATTTAAGAGAGAGAAAGGGCTAATGGTACTCCACTGATGGAAACAGGCAAAGATTTTGCTGTGAAGCCCTGGACAAACTTGGGTTTGTCCCATCTTTGTATTTTTTGCCAGCATATGAATGGTCAAACATGGGAAAGTCACCTCAGGTTTACAGATCAGGGCTTTGCACTCTTGGCAAGGTGTCAGAGCCCAGTGTGTGTGTGCAAGGGGCTTCCTGACCTGGCTTTGTGCCTGTGATTTTGGAAGCCAAGCTGCCTCTGTGTGGTAGAAGTTGCAAGAGACTTGTGTGAGCTCGAGGCCAGTTATTGCTGCTGAATGTAAAGCCTCTTACTTCAGTGCAACCTTTGCTACCTAGGATTGGCTGGATCAAGCTTTGTGTTTAACTTCCACCATTTCTGTCCATTCTTTCTATTGGTGTGTAGGGCTGATGTCTTGTGTTCAAGTTGAACAACGTAAAATCAGACCACAAGTTTGCAGCTTCTGTGCAGAAGTGTTTGATGGCATTAGCAGATATAAAGGTAGCAAGTTGTTAGATTTTTTTTATTTTTTTTTACTAGCAGATGAAGTTATGTCTATTGAAAAATATAGTTGGTACACACTAGCAGGTTTCAAAATTGACTACCAGGATAACCTGGGTGTTTCCACTTGGAATAAACAGCAGCAGGGTTTAGAAGGCACGTTGTAATCCAGGCAGTATAAGGAGCTATTATACTACTGGTACTGCAGTTTGGTTTGATGGGAGTCTGTCACTGAGTACCCCAATGTGTTCTTAGATGTGTTTGGCAGCCTGCTGCCCAGGCACACGGGGGTGCCTCCATGTGGAGCCCCCTGAAATCAGCATCCTCTCAGCTCCAGGACCCAGTCTCTTATTCTGGAATGCATTTGGGTTGGGACTGGGACTCACATCCAGCCCTTGGTTGCGTCTTGCAGCTCTAACACCTGCTTTTCAGCTGTGCCAGCTGGTGCATATGCCAGATTTATTACCCATATATTTCCTTTTTAGCAAATATATAAATGTGCTTCATAAATTGCCAATAAATGAAATATTTTGTGTAGGTCTTGGCTATTATCCCTGGTCCTGTCAAAACTTACTATATAACCTGAAAGCATTAGGATGGCAGCGTCGTTACCTAGAAGACCACCTACTTCTGTTGCTGAAATAGCAGCAGAAATGCATTAGAATGCACAGAATAATTCCAAAAGCATATGTAGGCAGGGTGGTTACGTTTGAGATACCTGAGAGTTAGCACACTCTGAAATGTGAGTGGCACACAATTCCCTGAGCGCATCTGTGAACTGATTCTCTAAGTGGAAATAAGTTTCTTCATCAACTTAAAGTTTTAATTCTTGCCCCTTTTAAAGATTCTATTGGTATCATCAGATGAGGTTGTTTATCGAGGCTAGAGTATGATAGTTATTTCTGCTTTACCAAAAGCCAATTACATAGGTTGGTTCCAGTCCCTTGCTAAATAGTATTTTCTTTCGGCATTAATTTTAATGTTTAAATAGCAGGTGCATTTTCTTACAGCTGCATAAAGATATGTATAAGTAGAAGGCTACTTTGGTTGGGAAGATCCAATGCTCAGTGAAGCCTTTCGCATATATAGAATACTGAATATCTAAACCATTATTTAGCATCAGAATCAGTTATGGTTGTCTGACTGATGGACAATCTTTTCCTGACCCAGTCTCTTTGCAAGTGACCTATACTGTCTAGACAGTTGCATATTATTTATACATTCATTTCAGATTTATAGTTCTTTTAACTAAAGTTGGGGGTGTTAGTTTGCCAGTGACTTCATATCCATATCAGTACTTTAAACAGGCTGGAACAAAACCAGGCACTTAAAACCAGCAACACGACCACTTTCCATTGCTGCCCCTTGTCTGCTGGTTTGCCCTTCACTGCTCCTCCTCTTCACCTCCCTCTCATCTCTTTCTCCCTCCTCACCCACAAAAAAAAGGAAAAGACAAAAAAAAGGGAAAAAGTCTGACACACTAGGAAGATTGTGTAAAACCTGCTAATTCCAAGGAGCAGAGATCAATTCTAGTTGATCCCATTGGTTGATTGGGGAATCACTACGACAATATTTGCATCCAATCATCAACTCTAAAATGCTAGGGCTGAAATAAAAGAACTGCTCTGCAGAGCTGTTTCCTAAAGGGTGGGTAGAAAGGAGAGAAACCAGCTCTGGGTGCACCATGTCAGACACCATACCTCAAAAGCCCGTCTTTGCATATGAATTTCTTCCCAGAATTGTACTCTTGGCTCCTTTAGGGGTAATGCAGAAAAGGACATGAAATAATGTGGTGCTGCTGCAGTTAATGCAGTTCTTGAGCCTGGCAGCCGTTGGCTGGGTACTTGCAACTACTGATGGTTTGTGTGCCTGTTTTGAAGATTGTGATGAGACAACATATGAAATTCACATCTATTTTTAGACTGTTCACTCATTTATGAAGTTTGCCAACCTAGACAACAGGATCAATTTATTTATTTAGATGTATAGAGATAGAAGCACACACATACACATCTATGTGTGGCAACAGATTATCAGGTTCTGTCTGGGAATACACACTGGCTTGGTTTGAGATGAAGGTTGTGCTGACACAATTTAGAGCTGGAGGAGCAATAAATCCTCCCCACCTCCTCCCTTCTTTTGCAAATGGCAGATTTTTTTAGACAGGGCTTTAGGAATCTGAGAATATTTGCTTCCAACGTGTTCCCAACATCTTTTAATGCATGAATAATCACAGCAACAGTTATAAAGGCATTGTTATCAAATGGCATTGGCAAGCAGGGTGGGCAAGGCAGAAAAAGGTGCATAAGGGAGCCTCCAACAGCCAAAGAAAGGAGAGGGCACGCCAGGAGATCCACGGAAGTATGGCAAGGTGGGTAGAGCACAGGGGTGCTTGGGATCCAGGAAGAAGAAAGGAAGGCATGTGAGAGAGTAGAGGAGAAGGCCAGGGGCAGAAGATGGGCTTAACCCATGGAAGAAAGGCACAAGTGTGGTGTTCACCAGCCTCTGGGGAACTTGTCAGCAGGAGATGGAAATTTATTTTAGTGACCGTTTTAGAAACGGTTTTCAAAATCGGTCCCTTTCCCCAACACTTGAATTGTGTTGTTTCATACAAAACCAATTTACAAGATCAAAGAAGCACTCAAGAAGGCATTATCAGCTACTGCACATCCATTTTGAGCCCTACAACTCAAGCACTGTCCTACTCAAGCACATCTGGAGACTTTCTCATATGAATGGTTTGGATTTCATGTCTCTTACAAAAAGACTTCCCTCTAATCCCTGATAATTTCACTGAGAAGATCATCCATAACTCTGGCCTTTATATATTTATAGGGAATACAAGCAGATGATAGACTTCTATTGAAGACTATAGTCCCTGTGATGTTGCTCAGAACTAAGCTAATAGATTAAAGTAGTCAAAGTTAAGAGATCAGTAAAATTAATTAATTGTATTTATGGACTACCTTTGTTACAAATTTTAAAATGAGTAAGGTAAAGAAATATCAAATTAAGCACTTACTGAAAGAAAGGTTTGGATTTTTAAAATCCTAATCCTAAAAAATACCCATTTTCTAGGTAATGGGAAGAAAACGTTTGGACATTTTCCGTGCTTGTTACTTGGAGTCCCAGAATCTTTCTGTTTAGCTAATACAGTATAAGATTAATTCTCTCACAGCACATTGCCTGGAGTTCAGTGCACATGTTTACTGATGTGTACAGCTCTCAAATAAGTTTAGTGCTTCTTTCACCCACTGTTAGGAAGTATATTTAAAAGAAATTGCCTTTTATAGATTTAAATTACAAAAGTACTGATATCATGCAAAAAGCAGTTCAACTCATGCAAGCATACAAATGTGTAAATCTTAGGGAAAAAGATACCCAGGGCTAATATGAATGTAAATAGGATTAGCTGCTTGCATTAGTGTCTGAAATACAATTTTAAATGCTTACTGCCTGGTTATTCTTACATATATATATATGCATATGTGTCTATATAAACACTTCTATATGTATGTGTATATTTTTTTTTTCCCAAAAAAAATATACCTTGGAAAAAAAACATGGGTTTTTTTTCTGAACAGGAGGACTTTTAAAGAGATGACTTAAGGACAACTGTGTTAGTGATGGAATCTAATATATTATTAGATATAGAAGGTTTATATTTATTGTTATATGAAATATTAACACAAAATGAGGACAGATTTCCATCCTTCCCATATCCACCCAAATGCAATTGTAATTTTAGACCCAGTCTTCTCACTGAATCATGAACAATGACAGCCACCAGATTCTCTCTAAGCCCATGAAAAGAACAATTTTCAGTTAATGGTACCACTAAAGCTGCATAAATCAATGTACGAGGCATTTCATTAGAGATTTCAGTCCCCTATGCCATGGCTTCTGCAGCAAAGCAAGTCCTTTAAGCAGCCTTAGTGGTAGTATAGGGAATTTAGTTTTGTTATTACTTATGTTAAACTGATAGAAGTATGTGGGTTATAAGAAGCCTAAAAAAAATCAGTTATCTGACATATTCTTGAACGTGGAATAGGGTGGATGCCTAAGGAATAGGGCAGATTTTGTTTCTCAAAATGTTTAATCTTCTTGCTGTTTCTGCTTGCTAATAGAAATGGTAATGCCTTTTCCAGAAATAACCATATATACCTGTGAATTGTTTAGCTTAAGTGACAGCTAAATAGAGATAATGTCATTTTCTCTCCTGTGTGTAGTAAATATGTTTGAATGATGCCATAATAATTGTACATGAGCTTGTAGAGAAGAAAGAGTCTTAATTAAGGTACCTGTGTGCCCTGTCAAACTGGGCAAACAGTTGTCAGAAGGCACAACACTGCATACCTGGAGTGTGATGTCAGAGTGATAATTGCTCAAGCAGAAAAGTTTGTATTTTCTGAGACATCAGCTTTCTGAAACTGCTGTTGTGTAGCAGGGCCTGCAAAGAGTGGTGCTGTGGCTTCAGTTCTGATGATATCCATATTGCTATAGGCTGTGTGTAGAACAGGGGAAATCAAAATTAATTGTGCAGAGTAAACAATTTGGCAAAAAATTACCACCCCCAATTTTCAGTTAGACTCATTTTATTTTAACATTAAGTAAAACATTCTCATTTGTTTGAGAACATTTTTAATTTGCAGAGCTCTCTCATGTATGTATAAAATAACCTCCAAGCCCACCACAATATCCAGTTGTCCAAATCACAGCAAAGCTTTGTTTTACAGAGAAATATTTTTGTTGGTGGTGTTGAAAAATCAAATACATACATAACCCCCCAAAATCTGTTTAGGCTGACCGTCCAAAATCTTTTTTTTTTTTTTCAGTAGCATTCAGTGAAACAACAAAAGGTGTTTTGCAATCTGAAGCAGAGGGTTGAGTTTGAGTGGATGCAGCAGAGGATCCTGTATGTTAGTTGTGCATCCCCCAGTCTGGTGAGGCCATTGGCTCTTGTTCTGCACAAGTCAGGCCCAGTGTTGCCTCAGGGTACTGGTAATGTTTCTCTGTGGCAAAACACAAGGCCAGGAGGGCTGTAGTTTGGGAGCCGGTGATCTTGCACTTGGTCATTGTCTGAGTAGGATTAGTTGGCTTCTGGAAGGAGCACTTCCCTTGATGGACTCATGTTAAACCTGAAGTCTTGTAGCTACTCTTGAGTCAGCCAGGAGCAGCCCAGCAATGGCCATATTCTGCCCTGCCCTCTCCTCTTCATTCTTGATCATCATTTGGAAGAGCTGCTCAGGAGCAAGGACACTCAAGGAGTCCCTGTTCCTATGTCACTAAACCCTTTATAATGCACCCTTGCTGTGTAAATGGCTCAGTGAAGTTGCCTGGCCTGGGTTTGGTCTTGCAGCACTGTGAATGGGGAGCTGCAGCATGGGAGCCAGTGGGTTTACACCAGTGGGACCAGAACCAGGCTCCCCCATGTCCACACGTGAGTGAAGCAAGCAGGACTTGCCCTTTGTTGCGGGCTCCCGGCTTCCTCCACTGTTGGGTTAATTTTCTCGGGTAATGCACCCCATTATAAATAGATCAATTGGCAGCATTATGTAACATAAAGAAAGAGAGCTCACTACATCATTTTTTTTGTAATTATACAAAAATAAAATGGGTGCATAAATGAGACTAGAAAAGAGCTCTGAGTGTTTACAGAAATAAAAATAAATGAGTGTGTTTTTTAAATTAATATTTTCAAATGTTCAGGTTGAATTAATTTGAGAAATATGAATATGTATTGGTAGTGTTAATTCTTTGGGGTTTTGAAAATTCTTACAACCACATAATTAAATGAGTGCCTTTAGAAATACTGATAAAACCCATTGCCATTCAAATATCCATACAAGACAACAGGGGCTGTAAGCTGTAGGCTTTAGAGATTAGTTTGGCCATGGGCCAGTATTTATCACAACATTTCCATCTTAGAAGATAAAATTTAATCATTTTTATTTAAATACAAATCAAAATTAATGCAGGTTTTAAAAAAGGGAATGTATAACCTAATCACAATATCTTTATTTTAGAGATGCTTGCCTCTATTGTCTCTATTCAGACGAGCAGTGCTGGCTTTGTTGTGCTGCTCTTCCTTCAGGTGGTTGTTTTTCCTTCTACCAGGGTGCAAAAGGAAGGGGCGGCTGACCCAAATACAGTCCTATCTCCTAATTTTGCCAAGATCAAAGGCATTTCTAGCGTTTTATGTGCTGCCTATTGGTGCAGTCTGCAAACAGAGTATTTAGGCATTTCTCTCCTCCGCAGACGCAAGCGCAGCCAGCCCAGGATTGGGTTCTGCAGCGCTCCGCTCCGGCAGCGCCTGCTCCCGCTGCCTGCCGGCCCTGGCCCAGGCCACTCGTCCTGGTGGAGCCTCAGGTGCCCTGGCTCTGCCTTATCAACTGTGTGTGTAGCTTTGCTCAGCTTGTGCACATGCACAATCAGGAATTAAAAGGGGTTTTTTTAATTTTTCTTCTGCAGTTTTGAGACAAATTTTGTAAAAATGAAACTGCTGCTTCTCCCGTGAGGTGATGGGCACCGTGCTCGGGATGCTGCAGGAGTTTTGGGTTGATGTGGTTACTGATGCCAGTTAGCTGGCTGAAGGAAAGTGCTCCTCTTAAATAATGGAAGAGTAAAAGCCTGGACATTATTTGTAGCAGCCACCAATCTCTATGAAGCTTTCTCAACCGTACATGTATATTGTACCCAGCTAGGGAAGGCAGTACAGTTAGTTTGCTAGTTCTTCCTCATGACATTGCAGTTGTCCTAGTGTTACACTGACTTTTGCAGTCCTGGCATTAGGAAGGAGCTGTCCTACCTGCTTTTTCTCTGCTTTGGATGATGGTAGGACTTTGTAAAGCAAACACAACTTTTGTTTCAGTTGAGCTAATGAAATGGCATCCGTTAAAGTGTAGTTAAATGAATTTTAAACAAAGCCTGGGAGTCCTCACCTTCTGCTCCAGAGTACAAAGTGCAACCAGGGAGAACATTTCAACACGCTGGAGAGTTGAGGAAACCTCTAGCCAGCTTGCTGGGATTGTTCTGGGAACACCAATTCTAATGAGCAATGTGCAGCTTGGATCGTTGGAAGCGCTGTCATAGGATCCCTGCTTACACTTTACCTTCACATGGTGCGACTGATCACAACTAATTTCCTGCACAGGAAGCTCTAAAAGCAGCTTTTTGTGTTAGGCTTTGATATGAATGTGTATACACATAAAACCCCCTAATTTTAATACCACATTAATTTGATCTTCAATGGAGGAGCACTCAGGTTATAAAAATACCAAGCTGGTCTTGCAGTGTCCTTCATCTGCTAGAGATCACTGCTATAAACTTTCTCTGGGAGAAAGAAATGGATCTGTTCTTCTTTTTCCAACCATGTTTCTCATGTAAGGAAGGCAAACTGCATCTGATCTTCAATACAAAAGCAAGTCCAGTGATTTTCCTCAGGTTCATATAGGAATAACATAACATCTTTCAAATGTGAGCTGCTTGTTATTTTTGTATTCAGAATTTTCTTCTATAGGTGTCTGTTCAGTTGTTTTGCTTCTCCAGGATAGCATGCAGGTCATCTCTTGGAAAAAGACCAATTATTTAGTAAATTGCTAGATTGTTTCATACTGGCAAAATATACGTATTCTAATATAGATATTCATGTATATGGACACATGTAGTTCTAATCCCGAGCATAGTTTACATATCTCAGGATCAGTAGCATAAATGACTGGGGTGTTTGCTGTGATAAATCGTAGCTCCCACTGTCTCCTGTTTCTTCAGCAAACACAGTGGAATTCAAAGCAGAGCTGAAGGTGGATCTATTTCTTCAGCTTCAATGGATTTCCCTGCTTGTTTTGCAGCAGCTCTTGAATACTAAAAGGTAGTTGCTGAGCTCACGCTTCTTGACCTAAGGCTATGTTGGTATTAGTTGTTATAACCCTTTAGCGATTCAGACTAAGTGGGGCACTTCATTAGCACCAGTTAAAGACAAAACAAAAATGTTTGTTTAAACTAGCAGATCTCAAAGCTGTGTTTCTTTCACACCATTTAGAAGATTTCCCACAAGCTTTGCCCTTGGGGTTGTCTTCAAAAACCAACATTTTTTCAGGTGCTCTACAAACCCAGCCTGGCTTCCCGTAACCTCTTCCTCACTCTTAACCCACACCGTGTGTGCTCACGTTGGATCTGAAGCACGGGAGCTCCATGGCATTTATTTTTCAGACTTCCTGGGGGCAGTATCATACTGCACAAAGTGTCTTTCACCCGCTGTCAGTGAGACTGATTTCCAGTTAAGCACTGATATAAAGTAGGTACTCAGAGTGGCTCTTTGATGTACTGATTCACTGACTTTAAGATATAATGTTCTCCCCATTATTGATCAGAAAGTGATCCTTGTGCAAACAGAGAGCTGGCAGGGGCAGGCTGGGGAAGAGTCTTTTTGGTGGTCTTTATCCATGCCACCCCTCTTTGATTTGCACTTGTAGGCACCTCACCTTGGCACTGGCACGCGATGTCCTTTATGCGTATCAGGACTGGCCTTGCAGAAAGTTACTCTGTATAGACCTTCTCAATGGCTGAGTGGTGACTTCCAGGCAGAGCAGAGGACTGAGGAGCTCATCAAGTAAAGCCAAGGGAAAACATTCTGTGGGAAACGTGTGGCTGCCCTGGGACAGTGGCAGGGCAATGAGCTGGTTGGTGGGAAATGGAGAAATGAATGAAACCTGGGAACTGTTCTTCTTGTTTGAAAGTCCGACTGTTGCCAGCAGAACCCTGGTGAGGACAGAGGCTGTGTGCTTAGGGGCTGCCTGTAGGTGTGAGGACAACACCTACAACATTGTGTAACAGGCCAGAAACAAGGCTGGTGTAGTTGGGCAGACATGCCTAGTTCAGGGAGTGGAGTAAAACTGGTGGTTCCGTTTGGTGGGGTTTTGTTCCCTAATAGACTGACTTCAGCAGCCTGAGAACCAAATTTGGAACTGAAGGCTCATACAGTTTTCCTGCAGGTCCAGAGAAAAATGACAATGTTATTGAAAACTACCCATCTGCCTTCAGGGGGAATGTTTGTAGTACCTGGCACAAACGCCTTCCCATAGGGTAGAAATTGTGCGATGTTCTTTGGTGCCCGCTAAGAGTAATCAAGCTGCTTGTGTTTCAACATGTTGTAAAATGAGGTGCTCCATCAAGACAAGAAGCAGCTATTGTTTAAACAACTCCTCCAGCATCCTGCTGCTTGATTCTTAGATAACAACATTATGGGATTTTGGAAAAGCTTTGCCTATCAGGTTAACTGAAGAGAGTTGTTTAAAGGAGCGAATTAGAATCCTAAAAAGCTGTGGATGTGGAAAAACAGAATTGTGTTTCAATACAGCGAGGGCCCAAGGGTACATGGAAGACCACCAGTTCTTTTGTGTGTGATTTACACTGCAAACTTCCCTGCCTGTTAGTGCCTCACACTGAACCGGGGCTGGTCCTGGTGGATATGTTGGCAATTGTATCATTGTGTCTATCATTGATTTTTCTGGATCTTGAGGCTCTCTTCTCAGTGTCACTTCTTATGCAGTTGCCTGTCAGCAAAAAGACAATGTGGGGGCAATGGTTCCACACGTTTTCTGGGATCAGTTGCTGGAGCTGGTAAAGTGTCAATAGAAATGTTCACAGCAGTGTCCTAGTTTTTCTTTACTTTCAAAAACATTGCTGGTTGGAGGGAGCTGCTGGGGGGACAGAGAAGGTGCCAGGAATGTTTATATTATCAACATTCTCCTGATGACAGTTAGTGAATTACTGGTTTTGTAGCCCATCAAGATGTGTGTGAAGTGTGTGTGTCTGCGTGTCCAAGCACGTGTGTGTTTTGTGGAAAAGGTCCATGTCTAAGGATGCACTGAAATGATCAGTCAAGTCTGAAATGGAAAATAGGAAACCACTGAGGACTTTTTATTTGCCTGATGTTTCTGATCCTTTGGGGATACACTGGGGTCACATTTAGAAGCTTTTCCTCCCAAGACTAAGCTTTTGTCCTTTTTTATTTTTTAAACAAACACCTTCCTCCCCCCTGCAAGAAACAAACCAAAACAAAAAAATCTTATCTAATCACATGGCTTCAGGAACTGGGGCTTTAAGTGAAACCCCAGATATCTCCAGATTTGTCCTAAGAACACAGCTGCCAGCAACACCAGGTGGTGTTGTAACAATCCACATTATTATTACTAAAAAAAAAAAAAATACTGGCCAGAACATACAGAGAAATGTACTGAATAGTAATAAAAAAGTGAATAATGGTTGAAATGCTTTTCAGCTGTTAAATAAGGCAAACAGATGTAGTAACACATACTTGAGAGCATGTTATGTACTTTAAATAGAGAAGTTTAAAGTATCGTTTCATCATGGATAAAAAGAAAGAGACAGAATAATAAGCTTATTTCAAAAGGTAAAATTTGAAGGAATAGTGTAAAAGTTGCCCTGAGTTTTGTACCAGACCAAGTCCTGGGATCTCCAGTGAGCTACTTGCTTGGAGAAGACCTCCTGTGCCCAGGTTAGTGGTTTCATGAAACAAAGATTCCTGAGATGCAGTTAAATACAAGATTTTTGAGAAGCTGCCAAACTGTTAAAGGCACATAACACTGGAGTATTTGCAGAGGCAAGAAAGCAAATGATAGTGAAAGGTGAAATGTTTAATGGAGGATGCCTTGGAAATTTTCATGGGGCATCAAAACCTGTGAGGCAGCCTGGTTGAAAGGCAGGGAGCACAACTTGGGAGTGGTGGAAAGGCTGATATTTTGGCATGAGGAATTGTGTCAGTCAAATGGGAATGCATCAAAAAGCACACAAATCCTTGTGTTAAGATGTAGGTGCTACCACTGCTTTGGTGGGAAAGAAAAAGTTAGTGAATGGATTGGCTGGAATCAAAAATTACTATTTTTAAAAATCTTCTTGCATGTGTTATTATTATGTGATAATAATAATAATAATAATAATTAGTAGCAGCCCTTATAGTGTGGAGCTCCCAAGTGGGAGCCCAGAGAAGGCTTTTGCCCAGTAGGGTGACTGGGTTGGAGTATTCCTGGGTTCCCTCTGCCTTTCCCTTGTCCCTGGGTTTTTCACACTCCCCTAACTTTCTTTTCATCCAGCTTTCTTCTTCCTAGCCAATCCCACAGTCCCTGAGCATGCCCTGGATTCCTCCCTCCTTCCTCTGTGTGCTCCTCTGACACGGGGTTGCTTATTTCTGATTTGGTGATTTTTCTGCCTGGGAAGGTTCCTGTTTCTGGACCTCTACATACTCTCCCTCCAATGCAATTACTGACAAAGGTGTCTTCAAGCAGAGGGTCAAGATTTCGTTCCAGGTGTTTGCCCATCCAGATGTGCAGTATCTGTAGCAGTGAAGTCCTCTATACCATGCCCTCTTCCAGAATTTTCAGAAAATCCAGGCAACATTAACATAGAGTTTTAATAACAAGTTTTTCTATATGTAGTTGCATGAACAGCTTCCTATTTCCCACACCAGTTCAATATACATGCAGGAAATGCTTGTGAAAGTCTGAAAAGCTGCATTTTTACCTCCAAGAGCAAACATATTGAGAGTTAATGCCAATAAATCACAGATGCTGCCTTTTAACCACCGTTATCCTTATTCCCTGCAAGGGGGTGAGCTCAGGCTGAAGCATCACTCCTGATTTTCTGCCCTGACTTCAAATTTCCGTACGTTCTGAATTTGTCATACATTTAGCATTACTTCAATGCCTTTCTTGTGTGTGCTTGAATACAAAGAGCAGGAGGTCACGAGAGGCATCACCTTGTTATATCCAGAGGTCAAAGCTGAGAGAGTGTCAGTTTCCATTTTAGGCTTTTGTGGCATAGTTGACGTTATATATACTCTTAGGTATGCAATGCAAATCACATTCCTGCAAGCTAATTATAGGATAAATGTAGCCACTTAACTAGGCAGCAGGCATGTCATCTCAGCATGGAGCTATCATATTATATACATTTGCTGTCTACTGTATAATTAACAGGATAAAAATATTACTGCCAGATACCATAAAAAAAATTAACACTATCTTAATTGTCTTTTCAGCTCAGGTAGAGCCTATTACCATTTCAAAAAAGACCTTCTCTAATACACTAGAATTTTAAACTTCATTTGCTGAAGATGCCATTAATCCCTTTTCACACTTTGATCTGCCATTGTGATACCTTTGGACTTCGACTTCTCTGCTTTGCTTTTGAACTCTCCTTAAAAACTATTACTGAGATTTAGTGGCTTAAAATTGGAGGTTGCTCCGGACTCTGTGTTTGATTTTTAGAAACTTAGTGACAGTGCATTTGGGTTTTACCATAACAAAGATGTCTGCAGCCTGTAATGAGCTTTTGTGTAGAGCGCCTTGTTCCCAAGCTTTGGACACTGCTCTTGTTTAATCCAAATTTTGTGGGTTTCTAATCTCTCATTTTTAATGTGTATCCTCTAACATTCACTGCTGTCTTGTACAGAGCTACGAGTGGAGGTTTTGGAAGTTTAATCCTAATTCTAAGTAGAGTATACTTTCAGATTTGTGTAATATTTTGACAAAAAGTGGCTGTGGTTGCTCTCCCTCCTTGTAAAATTGCTGTGATCTCTCTGTGATCTGGGTGCAGTTTGTAACTGTCCCTGTGTGAAACCAGGTTGGGAATCTCTAGGATCTGAACTCTGCTTTTGCTGCTTGCAATTAATTATACAATGGCTCACTTTCAGAAAATATTAAGAATACATGTTCATTTCCAGGTCTTTGTGGCAGTAATTAAAGCTGAAAACTTGCATTAATGTAATGAATTGCTCATGAATGATTTGCTAGAGCAGTTTGCAGATTGCTCCTGGTCCTAGAAAATATACCTGTGTTACAGACCTGTAAAACCCAGTAACTGGAGGAAAGATTGAGACAAATGTAGCACCCTTTAATTGGCAAAGCTTTCTCTGCTCTTTCTGTTGCAATAGGTCTGTAGGACTCTTAGGTAGTTCTTGCATATTTACTTAAATGTTGACATCAGTAATGACACACATGGCTAACAGATTTTCCACATGTTTTCCTCCCTGGATGACATCTTCCTACTCCATCAGGACTCAAAGTCTGATTGTGGAGGCTGTTGATTGATTGCTTAGAGCACATGAGGTTTGGGGAAAACACAAGAATGACAGTTTATATAAATATCCTAATAGGACACTCTTTTTTTGAGGTTTACCCTAACTTTTCTTTTTCTCTGACCTAGAAATGATTTTTATAGGTGTACAAAAACCCACAGATACTTTAGAGGCACAGTTGACTCACTCAGACATCTTGTTAGCATTTTGTACTTAATTGCTTCTTTCTTTGCTTACCCAGGGGGGAATTGTACATGCCAAGATGGAGCTCTCCTAGATCTAATAGGAGAAAAAAAAACCCAACAAAAATCAAAAGGAAATAATGACTAGTCTTCCAAATCACTCCTAGTGCTCCAGGAGATGAGGGGAGTGCTTTTCCCTGGCAGTGAAACCCCAAAAGGTGTAACTGGCTCATCCAATGTCTCTTAAATTTTCAGATTAGGGATGGTATTTTTATTACACTCCATCTTCCTACGTAAAGAGCCCATCTTAAGCACTCTATAAGCTACTTGTGGAAAAAGGAGCTACTATCTGTAGAAGTCACTTTAGAAAAGAATATTGTTGCCCCCGAAAGCACTGCTGCTTTGTGTGAGCCTCTGGAAAAATGAAGATAGCTTTATGACAGCCTCTTTTCACTATGAAGACCAAAGGGCAGCCTGATATTGTATGTACGGATACAGCTTTAATAGTAAATTGCCAAAAGGGCTCTTTAGAAAATAAGAGACCTCCAAGAAGATGTTTGCATATTTACATATAAATCCACGGAGGGCTATACGAATATGCCATGCTGATACCTGTCTGCCTAAAGCTAGGGAAGGGAGTAATAGTATTTTTTTTTCATGCTGAGCTACTTGCACACAGAAGTGATTAGTGAATTTTCAGATATATGGAAGCTCAAAATGATCATATTTTAAAGGATATTTTTTCCAGGACCAAAGGGAAGAGCCAGTCCTGGCTCTCCATCTCCTACACACGTAGCTGTTTTCCACAAAAGGGGCACGTGGTGGAATTTTTTTGCTGTATTCAAGACATAAAGTGAATGATTTCCTTTTATCAATAGATTTGAAATGTAACAAATTTGGGATGTTAACATTTTATACTCACATGCCCTAAAAAAAATTAAATATCAGGCAACTATATTTCCTTATTGTAGCCCTTCCACAAAATCTTCTACCAGTTTTGGTGATAGTGCCAAAACTCATCTCTGGAGACACAATGAAATCATTCTGTACTTGAACAACTGACTGCTCCTACTAGAGAGCAGGACAGTGTGAAGAGCTTCTCCAGCCCCTCCACAGTCACTCTGCCTCTTGACTTCTGTGCTGCCAAATTGAAGGATTTGGTTCCCAATATTTCCAGGGCTCTCCAACTGGGGCTGTCACAACATTCCCTCACTTCAGGCACATTCTTCCTCTTTCATTTTACTGGATCCATTAGAGGATTTTAAAGGACAGAGCAACGTTAATCCTAATAGCCTTAGGTTTGAGCCTCCATGCTGGTGGCTGATAAACCAGCCTGTCTCCTTCCACACCCAGAACATTTATTCACTTTACTGGCTTTATCTTCCCCAACATCCTCGGTGATTTATCCTTTTAATCTCCCTGAATCAGTTATAGCTACTATTCTTTTAACTATGGCTAAGTGTTGGAAAATTCTTTTTGAATTGATGCAGTTCTAGAAAGGTTTTGCCAATCAGTTGTGTGATATCTTGTTCTCAGGATTAAAAATGACCTTGCCTGGAGCGTGTTAGAAGATTAAACAGCAGCTCTCGGTGCTCTAGGGAGCGAGCAGTGGTGTCCAGCTCCTCAGTCAACAGTTCTGAGGAGAGTTCCTCAGTTTAACCCCAGGGTCTGCAAAACAATCCTTTTGTTGACTGGGCTGGTGTGAGAGGGGAGGAGGAAAGTGATGGTGCTCTCCTGAGCTCTGTTTCCAGCAGCAGATGCCACTCACTGGGGTTTGTGCAGATGGTTTTGATGACACGGTCTCTGCTTGACTCTGCCTTGGCCAGATTCGGCTCAAATCCCTGGGGAGGCAGAGTTCATTTGTTTGGGAGCCCGTCTCCCAGAGGCTTGTAGTGACATCCGAATGTATTTTCTTAATTCATAGAAAATGTTCCTGGTTTATAGGTACAAAAAGTCCCTTGATGCAGCTTCTAGCTGTTCTCAAACAGCTTGTTAGAGGAGTTTGTAAACCGAAGAGAGTCAAGTGTAGCTGTGGGATGGTTCTGTCCAGAGGTGTACTTGTTCTTGGTAGCCCACAACTTTTACAGCCGTGGACTCAGGGCTTCTCAGACATTAGCTTAGAGGTTTCTGTGGCTGAACTTTCTCTCCCTTGGACAGAGCTATATGATGAAAGAACAAATTATGCCAAAGTTGTGTCCCTTCTTTCAGGAGATGTGCAGTCCCTTTAGTCAGCTGGTTTTACTGCCCCTGTAACCCACGCTCCTCCTTATGTTGTTATGAGAGATGAGTCTTGCTTTAATTACAAAATTACTTGGATAGCAGTATTATTGTGATAATAAATACATCCTAGGTACCTCTTTAGTTAATTTTACACAGTCTGCAGTGGTCATTTGCATTTTAAAATGTATCCTATATATCTCTGTAAAGGAAGCTCGATAGGCTTAATCCAGCTCTGGTGACCCCGAGAGAAGTGACAAGCTCTGCTTTATTAGTCATGACTACGAGCAGGGTTCCCTCTTATCATGACTTCTGACTGTCTGGTACAATGAAGATTTACAGAAATACATGATCTGCTAATCCTCTGTGTTTAAAGGAAGAGTACAGGGATTATATGGTCATTCTCTTACTGTCATGACCAGGTATCATGAAGGGGGTTATGAGAGTTGATTTTGGAACATCTTTGGAAACACTGGAAGCCGTTTTAATAGCACCTTAGCTGTGAATTAAGCTGTCATCACTCAGCAATCACTGCTGTCTTATGGCTATTTTCCAGGCAGCCTGGTCTGCCTGTAGATAAGAATGCTCAGCTCTTCTTGATTTTGATGAGGGCTGCATGCTTGAAGCTGCCACCAGAATTAGTGAGGAAACAGGAACAGGGAGGTGGTGGTTTGAGAACAGAGGATTTGAAAACTGTCTTGACATACCAAAATAAAGGAGTCCAGCTCCCATGTTGCTGTTTTCTCCAAAATGTTTTGTTGCTTTGGTTGTATTGATTCAATAACTCCCTTCTCCCTCAGATATCTCTACAATATGGGGAAAAGACATCTTTGGTGTCTGTTGTTCTAAATGTTTACCACTAAATAAACATGTAAGATTCTTTATAGTTTAAGGAGGAGGAAGGTAGTGGCTGCAAATTAACAGCTTTCTGGAGTCAGAAAAGGCTTTTTGTTTGTCTCATTTGGGCAACCTCAGTGCTTTGATGTCACCCATACAAGAACCAATAGCCACCCTTGAAATCCTGGTTCATTACAACCATTCCCTTCTGCCTGAAGTTCACCTCACAGATGATACCTTCATGTTATTTCTTCTAGCAACAGAACTGCAAAACTCTGTGAACAGATATTGACTATAAATTATTGGACTTTGTATCTCTCATCAAGCCTTTGAAGCATAATTCAGTGTAGAAATGAAACATACTGGTACCAAATGTTACTCATACCTTTTAGAAGTATTAATAGGGTTAGTCCCCAGGGAGACAGAAGACTTGGAAACATGCAGATGGAGGTCGAATGAAGGGAAGAAAAGACCTAACAGACAGAAAAATAACTAAGAAATCTTACCAGATTTTCTTTTACATCTCAAGGTGTATAGAGATGGGGTTGAGGCTGGGACATCTTCATTAGAGTTGATGATCAGGTAACACAGCTCAATCTTTATTACAGAATAAGGAGATTAGTCACTGGTATATGAACTGCTGAGGTCTGTGGGTCCATTGCCATTATTGGTGTTGCTCATTAAAGGTGTTACGTGTTGGGATCTACTTTGCCCCCCACTTAGGATATTGGTAGGACAGAGCATGTGTTGCTTGCTTCAAGCCAGCCTAAAAATGGGTCCATAACAGGGTACATTCTTTTGATTGTACACAACAGCTCTGTAGAACAGTTGCCAGCATAGGAAAGTACATTGTATGATATTGGTGAACACTGGTTTGGGTAGACAGAGAAGTGGCTTAAACCATTGGCTTGGCTTCATCTCAAACATTGCATTTTCTTCTCACTTCCCCAGGCATACAATTGACATGAATGCTCAGCCCCAATTTGGCTTATGTCTTACATGAAAATCAGTGAAAGGTGGGAGAAAGTTGTTTAGCTAGTGAAAGCTCTTTTTCTTTTGTTTTAAATAATATTCATGTTAAAAAAACCTGCAGCAAACTGGTTGCAGTAGTATTTTGCAAAATACCAAGGCCAGTTGGAGTATGTGGAAGGGGAATTGATTTCCTCTGGTAGAAACCTATTTTGGGTTTTGTTCAAATACATGAAATAATTGCCATTTATGTTTGGATTTGTTGTTGATTCCTAGATATTCACTCTGGAGTAGTTCAGATTTACTCCCTTATAAATGTTAGAAGAGTGGGTAATTAAATGTTATTTTGTGACCTTTATGTGCCTTAAGGAAAGAGACATGATTATCTTATCTCATGTTACTTTTGGGCCTTTGTAGCCATCTAACTAGAATAATAATCTGCAATTTAGTGCACTGGATTAATGCCTGCTCCATTAAATGTAAGACAGAGCTAAAGAGGCACTGTGAAAGCAGTTTCTCCAACTAGTGCTGTTTCCTGTATATGTGCTTTTTCTGTCTCCTTCAGTACCAATTTTGAAATAGAATCTGTTTATAAATTCATGTTTTATTACTGTAATTTTTAACAAGCTACCTGCTCCTTCAAAGTCGAATTCTCAAAATGCAAATTCCTCACCTGCACAATTTAGCAAAGATTGGTGGCAGATTTTTCCCTTGACAGATGAGCATTTCTGTTGTATCAAGGAAGCTTATTCTCCAATTCTCCTTGTTGTGTTTTGGGAAATAGCTGTCAAAAATTAACTTCTGCTAATTGTAGGAACTCAAAATCACAGCAACCGAATGCATGTTTCCCATATGTTGCCAAAACATTCCTCATTGCATAACAAAGATGAATGGGTGCAAAAAATACATAATGCATGTCTTTGCCATATAGAAGGTGACAAGCTTTCACTGAGACAGTCTTGTCTTGAGTGAATTAGATACTTTTAATTATATACCATAGGCTTCAAATAAAAATGTCAATTTATTTGTAGCAAAGACATGATTCTTATGTGTATAAAGGCCAATTTACACCCTTTGTTCTTTTCATGTGTTGTTTTGCAAGATGCTTCCATGTGCTGAGCTATGACTTCAGTGTATCTTTCTGGGGTTATGTGTCTGTTTGCAAGTCACATGAATTGGGTTGTGGACCTGGAGAGCAGAACAGTTGGAGCTGTGGACACCACGTCCATGCTGCATGTGTGTCAGTGGGTCTCTGTCCCATGGACTGAATGCTGCTTGGGCTGGAGTGCCCCAGGTGTGTGAGGTGCCCTATGTGCCTGTGAAGTTGAGCTTCACCCAGAAGAGGTCCAGCTCCTGCACTCCACTACAGCTCCGTGGTGTGGCCCAGCACACTCGTGATCTGAGCTAAAGCACTGCTCTGTGTGTGTCCATGGAGCACATGCAGGTTCCTGGGAGTACTAAACCCATTGTGATGCTGGTGCTGGTTTTTAAAAAAGAAATGTGCCGTTTCTTTTTGTGTGTGGAAAAAGCCTGTGGCATCATCTCTTGGTGAGAGAGAGTGTAACTGGTAGGGTACTGGTGGAGGGAGCTGCTTTAAGAGCAATCTCCTGCTGTTCACTCAAGAGCTGTGCTCTTCTCTCAGTGACATCCCTTCCACTGCTCCATGTCTGTGTCACCTCAGCTTCAGCATCAAGTACTTACCAGCAGATGGTCAGCACAGGTGATTTCAGGGTTAATACATTTGGAAGATAAACATCAAAATAGCTTTGGAGCCAGGGTTGTTAAATAGAATAAATCAGATATATTATGAGAGGTCCTCAGCTAATTTATACTAATGTCTGTCCATTACCCATAGCAAAGCTATGAGGCTTTACTTGACCTGGAGACTTGGCCCACACATCCAAGCTGTTCTTGAACGATTTGGCACTAATAACCAGGGTTTATATATTTCCTTTCACATGGGGCCACCAATGCTCATTGCTGTGTGTGGTTCTCTCACTGCGCCCAGCTGGGGGTGTGGAATGGGGCTCCCAACCTCCTCACAGCCCCTGTGCTTCACAGATGGGTGCCTGGGAACTGTGCTTCAACTCTGCTTTTTCCTTAATGTGAGATCAGGCACTTGCCCAAAATGACTTTCAGAAACTTCTTCCTATCTGTGGTGACTAAGGCATGGTAGTTCTGCTTACAAAGTAATTTAGTGTACAGGTATTTCTGTCTTGTTTTAAATCCAGAATAAGACATCAGGGCCATGATCATGTTTATGCACTAGACTTCTCCTGCTTGCTGTTTTGCTAGGAAAATGATGTCCCACTAATGACTACAGAGTTTGGGTGAACATGTCCTAAAACAAGCTCTGGGAGTGTTGAGGGTTGAATAAGTGGAAGGTTTTTTCCTAAGCAGCTTTGCTGAGTGGTTTCTGGTTTGTCAGCGTGGTGATTTTGTGTGAGCAAGGGAAATGGGGTAAAATTTCTCTCTGAGAATGATAAAGAAATTTGAGGCAAATTTCAAGTAATGACAGAGGTGTTTTACACAGTTCAGCATGAGCGAACTTGGTCTTTAAAGTTCACACCTGAAATTATTTGAAGCTGGAGTATTGATAGGGATTAATACAATATTTAGACTTCAAGTATTTGCAACATAGGCCTTTGAAGTCAAAATGCAGACTTACAGCATGGTAAATCTCTCCTCTCACCTCTGATGTAATCAAGACTTGAGTTTTCAAATTGTTGACATTTTTAGTTAAACATGTGTCCATTATTGTTTTCTCCCTTTCATGAGATCCTGAAGATTGTGGCTTTGGGGGTTTCTTTTCCAATTTTCACACTCTTCCTCTTTATTCTCATTAATGAGCAGAAACATTATCACATTATTTTTAACACTTTATATTAACTGAAATCACGTTTAAGTAACGGGCTGGATAAAAAGGATCTTGTCTTGATCCAAGAGTTTGGCAAATAAACCCCAATACCAGCCAAGCAAAATGACTTCTTTAAGCTTGTGTCCATTTATAGCATGTTTTCATTTAGCATTCTGTTAAATGAAGAAGTTTACCCCATCAGAGCACTATCCTATATTTTGTCCCACAGAATTAGGGGCATTTGAGGAAATTAAGAGAAGATACATTTACCTTTGGTTTTCAAAGTCTTGAAATTGCAGGTAACCAGGACATGGATGTTTGACTGACAGATCCATAGTCTGTCCCCTCTGCTTGATGGTCTCTAGTCTGTTCCTTTTGCTGCTGTGGACATGTATTTGTGTAATGGAGAAGTTTGTTACCTGTAGCTGTTAATTCTTACATTTTCTGCAGGTATTTTCAGAGGTTTTGTGTTAGAGAAATGTCTAAGGATTAACATTTCTCTACAGCTGCCACTATTTCTTAAATTCTTTCTCTCCCAATTTGACATAGTTTCCCAGGGCCTGGCTTGGCTCATGAGGTAGAAGAGATTCAGATTAGGGCTGGATTTGTTCTAATAAAATGTGCAGAAACATAATTTGTGACAGTTTCTGTCTTAAAAATTTATCAGCTCCATTAACTGCTTATGCTCACTGACACAACCATCTCAAGCAGTTAGAGATGAGGGGGTTGCTGATGAGGTTTGAAGGGCTTTGGGTTGCTACATTTGCCTTCCTTTATCATCATCTAACCTTTCTGCTGCTTTAAGGTTGTTCTGAGCCTGGAAAAAGCTGAAATGCCTGAGAGTCCAGCCTCAGCAATGGCTTTAAGCTAATCCACTGCCATGGATCTGGGCTCTGTCTTACCTTACAGCAGTGTATAACATTCCTGCCCATCTTTCAACAGCTTGGTATAGAAGGATATAAATTTTAATACCCTTGCTACTGAAACAGAAGAAATCCTTCAAGATCTTGTGGCCACATTCCTTTTTCTAGCTACTGCTTTTCTATGGAAATTCTTGTGCCCTTTTTTAACTTGTATGTGTGATACCCAGGGAAGATGTTTCCAGGGCATTTGTTACTTTGCCTGTGGTGTGCAGCAAAGGACTGCATGGCAGCTGGCCTACAACAAGAAGGAAAGAGGAATGTAAAGAGAATTTGAGCTGGAAGACTGAGATGTGTCTATTTGTACTAACGATGCTAAGACTGGTCAGAGAAAAAAGTGTTTTCCAAGTGCCACTAGTCCTAAAGAAGCAGGTTCCTCTGGTCCCAGTCCCAGGCTGTACACTGCAGAAGTTTACCTCAGAAAAGAAGTTCCTTTTTAGGGCTGCCATTGCAGCATCTGTGAGGACCCCCTCAGAAGTTTTGCAACGTAAGGTCTGATTTATTTCGTCTTGAAATCTGCTGATGTGCGTAGGAAAAACTGCACCAGCATCAATGAGTTTTGAATGAGACCCTTACAGCATCAGTCTCTGAAAATGTGACAAGATGTACCAAGGGACTGTCTAGTATGCTTTATTCTCCTGCCCATAACTTTAGATCATGAAAATGAATGTTTTTTCACTGGCCTGCAAGATGGGCTTGTTTCTGAGAGGGTAGATCTATAATCGCTCAGGACTTTTTTATCTCAAAATATTTGCAAATGGGAAACATCTAAATCCTGCAGATACTTACTGTGTACCCTACAGAAAATCAATGATGAGAAATTAAAGCAGCCTGGGAGATTACCTATCATCTTCTGTATCAAACTATGTTGATGCTTGTTTCTGACATGAGAGCAACAGGCCCACAGAAACAGTGTTTTGAGATAAGGCACCTGCCTGACAAAGGCTTGATGTTTAACACAGACCATAACTTCACATTTTCTCCTGATGAGATGGCATGAGTCCTCATTCATCAGCACCATTTTAATGCAGTTGACAACAGCCAGGCATGTAATTAATTTACACTTAAATTTTAATTGTCATTTGCTCTTTATTTGGTCCTTCTAATATCCAAGTCATGTCATTGTGCCATGCAAGAAATGAGCTTTGATGAGAATAAAAGCCTGCAATGATGGGACTGCATAACAATAGGAATGTGTTGCTGGTGGTCTCACTGTAGTGTCTGCTGAAGTCAATGTCAAGAGTCCAATTAGATCAAGCTCATCCCAGTTTTTAGTAACTTTTCTATGCACTGACTGACCAACAACCCACACCTTTCAGCTGGGCTACATGGCAATGCCTTTGAGCATTTTCATGGATTGGATTTCACTCAAAAAGAGATGGTTTTTTAGAATGTTATCTAAATGTTTGTAATCTGTGCTGAAATGAACCAAGTGGCAGCATTTACTATCTCCACCCATTTTTCTCACTGAATTTTGAACTGTGCCTGTCCATAGGTTCTGTTTGTGATGAGATTTTATTCAGTGAGTGATGGATGCACATAACCAGATGCAGAAGTGCATTCTGGGAGCTCAGCTGGCAGAAAGCCTGTTTTGAACACTTTGCTTTCACATGAAAATTATTGTTAATGTTGATACTAGCTGGCAAAAAAATTCTATGAGCAGCACGGGCAACACAGCTGAGTATCTGTGAGGATGACTGATATTAAATGTTTAGCAGAAAATCTCAGAAACTTGGATTTTGTTTAGGTACATCCATTTTACAACAACACAAATCTTTTAAAAATTGCTGCAGAACTTTTTTTTATGCAGGGCCTCCACCAAGATGGGACCCTTATATAGGGATGTTTCATACAGACAAGAAGTTGATATTCAAGTGAGTGTCTCCTGGATATTTAAATGTGTTTGTCATGGTAGATAGTAGAAATTCATCAAAATCCTAAGGGGAGCTGTCTGTTGTGTCTGAAACTCTTAAACAGAGTACATTTTGCTTCTCAGTGAGAGAAATGGAATTGGTGGTGTTTTTCTGAAATACACTGAATTTGTCAAGTCCTGTCCCGTGTCCCCCTCCCTTCAAGTCCGTTGGAAGTGAGGAAGGAAATGGAAACAGATTTCAGTATAGATTTTTATTTTCCCTTGGATTATGAATGTCTCAGATTAAGTTAATGTCTTCAGTTTGTGCCAGGCACAGGGCTCACATGTTTTTCAATGGTATATCACTTTTATATACTTTTATATATGGGGGGGGGGAACCTTTCCAATTTGCACTTCAGTTCCCTTTTTTGTTTTTCCAGTTTCTGTTGTGGCTCGTGGGAATATTAGTAATTTCAGAATTACCCTTGTATCACTTTCTGTTCACCTCTGCTGCTGTGTTTGTTCAATCCTTTGGTGGCCTTTGCATACTCTTAAAACACTTCATTTTTCCATATCATTTTCTACACTTATTTCCCTCTTATTCTTTATCTAACCCAAAGCATCCATCCCTCTGCACCCCTTCTCTCTGCTTGACTGTGCCTTGCTATTGTAACAGTAGTGGTCTGTATCTGACATTTCCAGATTACAGTTTATCCTTCCTTTTAAAGATAGCTGCTTGGCAGAGACTACAAAGAGCTCACCAGGTGTTCTAGGTTCACTGTGGAAAATGGTTTCACACGCTTGTTGTAGATTCCCATGATCTTGAAACAGTTGAGTGAATGAAGAGGAAACTGAATCTTTCATGGCTGACGTAGCCTTCATAGCTACCATTGCTTCTCTGTCTCATGATACCCAGTAATGTGGGATCACTTACACTTGGAGGTTGGGGCCATTTATTGTTTTAGACACACCATCGTGCTTCCTTCTTCAGGGCTGTCGAGTAGAGACTTGGGTTAGGTCTGTGTTTGTGCCCCACGATGATGGGGATGGTTTGTAGTGCCCCACGATGATGGGGATGGTTTGTAGTGCCCCACGATGATGGGGATGGTTTGTAGTGCCCCACGATGATGGGGATGGTTTGTAGTGCCCCACGATGATGGGGATGGTTTGCAGTCCCCCACGATGATGGGGATGGTTTGCAGTCCCCCACGATGATGGGGATGGTTTGTAGTGCCCCACGATGATGGGGATGGTTTGTAGTGCCCCACGATGATGGGGATGGTTTGTAGTGCCCCACTGCTGTATGAGGACTGTGAAAGTGTTCCCAGTCTAACGTTCAGATAATACAGCCCTCTGTAAACTATCCCATCAGGTCTGGTTTATGTGCAAATCACAAGCTTTACTTTTGCAAATGGTTCCAATTTTTGTGCGAGTGATCAAAGGGCTGCAGCACAACAGGATCACTTACTCCAGAGATGTGTCTGGATCAAAGGTTAACATTTTTTGCATGGAATATTCATTTCTGGCATTGGCCGAGCACTGTACAGTTTACCTGGCAGCAATGGCCAGGGGTACATTATCCTTTAAAACTGAAAGGAAGTAATGCCAAGCAGAGAATTGCAGCATATGACTTAGCATGGCTGAGAAGAAATGCTGGGGAAACTAAATTAAACAAGGAGCTGGTTCAAAGAGATAGTGCAGCAAAGGTGCTGTGAGACGTACAGAGCTGTAACGTTGATAACTGAGAGAAGGAAACAGGGTCTCTATCCAGCCACGCAAGCTGGAGGGACAGGACTTTGCCCAGCCCAGTCCAACAGAGTGTAGCTTGTGCAGCCTTAACGAGGCCACTCTCATGTTTCATCTGGGCAGGATCTGCCCCTCCATAAATCCTGGCTGCTTGAGCTCACTGGAGAGGAGTGAGCCCTGGGTGGATGGGGCAGCCAGCCTCACCAGGCAGCTGGAGCAGGGGCCACCACCCACTTGGCAGTGGCAGCACCCCTGGAGAAGGCAAGTGTGATGCCTTTGCTTGGTGCTATTCCCGTGCTCTCTTTGGGGGCTCTCCAGCTCATAACGGGAAGACTTTTTTGGCCTCGTTTGGTGGACACACAAATCTTTGCCCGAGCACTTAGTTGGTGGGTTTTCTTTGAGGGATTTATGGTTCCTCCCTTACATCTCGAGTAGCTTGGCTGCATAGGTGGTTTGAACGTTGAGATTAAAATACAAATGGTGACAGTTTAGTGAACTGAACCACACCACTACTTCTTTTTTTTGTCTGTTTTGAGCGTTTAGCCCTGGAGAGCATATTGCTGCACCATATTAGCTTACAGTGTGCTAATTTCTAGCTTGACTTCATAGGGTCTTTTTGACATTAGATGGTGTCCTCATGTGCTACAGAACAAGTAATCTCTGCTTCTTTTCTCGAGCATGTACCCATGTTGCTGCTGGGCAATCATTAGCTTAGATTTCATTTGCAAATAAATAAATAAAGCCAGCTTCTCATTAATAAGAATAAGGTATGTGCACAAGTCTGTTCTTTTAAACCCTCATAACTCAGCCAAATAAAAACAGATTTTTCACTGGGCTACCAAAAGGCACTTGTCCAACCTAGAAAGTGCGTTTAATAACTTCCCCCCTTCTGCTGCTATTTTCTTTTTTTTTTTTTTTTTTACATTGACATTAATCTCCTGTGCACATTTGGAATTTGGAATGGAGTCATTTTCTAACTGCAGTGCTTCCAATTTTAAATATTCTGTTTCCTTTCAGTTTTTCCAAGCAATTCAAAGATTAGTAACACTGTAAAACATCTAAAAGCATGCTGGAAGTTTCCTGCTGCTTCAAGTGTTGTGTTATGTTATCTTTGGAATAATTTTAAGGTCCCACTGGTGTAGTATAACAAGTTATTATGTCATGGAGCTTATTAGTATGCCTATGGGAAACATTAATTCACACTGACATCATAGTACGTTTTTCAATAAATCAGTGGATTTTTTTTTGTTTGTTTTAAGAAATGGTGATTTTTTATTTTTTTTTTTAATGAAATGAAAAAGTGATCAGATTATTTTTCATCTGTGTTGGGCCATGGACTGAATGGCTTAGAGGATGTGTGTCATTATCTCAGCGATGGCCTCTCTGTTGTTGCAGGGAATGGAAAGAGCAGGGTTTGGGGTGGTTTGAAAGATCTTTATTTTTCTAGCATATAGATGTTATTATAAAAGACTTTTTACTCTGTGATTAGCACAGCAGGCTTAAATTGCCTGAGCTCTGGTCATTATTATTTCTGTAATCCCAAAAGTTTATGATATTATTCAGGAACTGAAAAATGACAAAGTAGACTTAAATTTGGTAAGGATTTAATGTGTGATGCATTCCTTTTGGAGCTGAAAAGTCTGTTTTTGTTGACACAGAGAACTGAAAAATGACCACAGACCACAGAGGTCCCGAAGCATTGCCAGGGAAAACCTATAAAAAGGGAGCTGCCCTTACTGTGCTGTCTGTGTGCAAGTGATTTTATTCCCATTTCCCAGCTATACTGTTACTTAAAAAACAACAACAAACTATTTAAGCTGTTGATTTGTCTATGGATGATGAATTAAACGAAGAATTGAATTTAACTTCCATAGGAGAGCTAAATTATCCTTACTCCATTAAGGTGCCAGGCATTTATGAGCATGAATTGAGTACCCAGCCACATGCTGAAGGAGCAGCCCCCTCTGACACGTACCCCAGGAACCTTTGAGAGCACAGGATGGGCAGAGGTTGGGTTTGCCTGTGCCAATAGAGGCAGCTTTGCTCCTGCAAATGTGTCACAGGGGGCTTGCTGAGAACTCGGGCCTCCACACCGGTGGCATTTTGGGTTGAATAAATTCACTATAGAGCAGTGTTTTGCATGTGGGGTGGATTTCTTGGTAAGTGCTGCCCGCCACAATCAGATCATGAAAGCTCTCAGTGTTTCTAAATAAAAGGCCAGTTATGACAAGTGTGAGCATATTCCATGAATAATGTTGATCCATGCTCTAAAAACTACTTTATAGGAAAGGTTTTTGGCATATCAAGGTTCTGCTGCGGAAGGGCTGAGGTTGTTCCCCGGACCCAGAGCCCACCAGGGGGGTTACAGGGCTCTGGTTTCACAGGGGGCTCGTGGACCAGGTGCTGGGATGTGTGGCTGGTGCGAGATGATGTCTGCTTGCAGTCGACAGGATAGACACACTTAGAAATGTAGCTAATGCTGGGGGAAATTAAATTAAAGTAATAAAGTTAGACAGGCATGATATACATATAATATTAACCTCAACTTTTCCTGAATCAAGTCACCTTATACTAGTAAGATTAACCTCAAACTTGTATGACAAAGTCTGAGTGGGTATGTAAAGGCATTCACATTTTCTAGCTTTCTATGAAGCTGAAGGGTTCAAACTCAGTAGAAGGCTGTAATCCTTAGATTCTGGCTGCAGATGTTTAAAGCAAAACACAAAATACTGAGAGTTTTATGAAGAGTCATAAGAGAGAGCAAAATTGCAGACATTGGTTTATTTTCTTTCTCTTGGTGATGAACCCTAGGGTAGGTGTCGTGTACCCATGTGTTCTTTGCCTAGGATGACTGTTTTCTGTCTAATAACAGTGATGGAAATTCAGAAATTTTAAGGAATGAAGTAGGATTCCTGGACCCTTCATCTGCACTGTGAACTCCTCTGGCTCACAGATATTTTAGAGTAATCGTTGTACCTGGAAGAGGGAGTTGAAGGCATTTTCTATAGTCTTTGCTAGCTAAACCTAGGGAAAAAGCAGTATTGCTCTATGTCTCATGTCCTAAAGCCATCTGCCACCAGAGAACCTTGTCCTTCTGCACAAAAAAAGGACAAAACTAACCTGAAGTGGTGAGAGGGGCATGTTTTACTGTGTGTCATCATGTGCCTGCATTCTGTGTCTAGGACAGCACTAAAAGCTTTGCTGGCTTACTTTAGCCATTGAAGTTTCTTATTTCTCTCCATGTTTCTTGCTGTTTTCCCCACCATTAGCAGGATTTTCCCCTAGTTTGTGGGCCCCTGTTTGTGTGCAGGAGCTGCAGAGACTGTCTCTTCACACGGTGGGATGCTCTCAGTAAGAGGAAGCCTGGACTTGTAGTTCCTGTCAAGGTTATGGAGATGGTCCTAGGGAGGCCAAGGCTAAATGGGCTGTAATAACTCCCAGCTATGTTCTTATAATTAAGTTATGCCCCTTCCCATCCTCAGCCTTTGCTGCTGTCTTCCCTGATTATTTTTTATATCTGAAGTGTGTTTTAATGAGTTAGTGCTGATTAGCCCATGCGCCCAGCAGAGAGCCCTGCTGGCCGTTTGGGGGGTGGCCAGTGATTGATGGGATGGACTGAGCACATAGGTGGAGGTGGAGTCCTTGGAATAAATAGCCATGCTTCTGGGTTTTGTGTTAGTACAGCCAAATTACATTAATTAAAATTACTTTTAAAAGTAGTTAATTCTGGTTAATTTTTCTGTGACTCCTTTCCGTTCCCTCCAAAAAAAAAAGTGGTTTCTTTTTCTTCATACAATGCCTTTTGATCATTGTGACATGGATGTGATGATGTTTGATACTGAAGTTAAGGAAGATTTAACAAATTAAATATATCATTCAAAAATGCAGACATTAGCTGTAAAAGTGACAAGCTTATTATCTTGGTGCAGTTTCTGAGCCACCAGGAGGATAAAGGCAGCGATTTATATTGGGGCTTAATTGCCAGGCTTGTCCATAAATGCAAGAAGTGCCAAAAGTCTCACTAGTGAATGGCCAAATACTGTATCAAGGGCTAGAAGGAACAATTATAAATGTCAGGTTAGGAGTAGAGCATTTGTAGCAGGTATATACTGCAGCAACAGGGGTAGAAGATGAACAGCCAGTGCTGAAAAACTGAAGAAGGATGATGAATATACATAGATGTGACAGGAAGATCCATGAAAGTACAAAGCAGCTTAATTTTGTATAAATATAAAGATGCATTTCTTCTTTTGCTAACCTAGATCAGAAGAATTTTTATGCATTGTATTAAGCAATTTAAACCAAAATTTGCCAGTCAGTTTGGAAGCAAGTTTTAACACAAGTCGGTATCAATATCTGATGTCTTTTAATGTATGTCAGCTTTACTTTATACGTAAAAAAATAACTGGCTTATAATGATTTACATAGCTTAAAAACAACTGCAACACTGAACATGAAGGCACAAAATATAATTTTACTGTGTTTCTCTCTCGTAAACAACAATGCAAAGAGAAAAACAATGTGGCTGATACACAGGAATACTGTTTATTTCTAAAAAAGGTACAAGTGGAATAGCACATTTCTGATTTGTATCCATCATTTCTGATAAATACTAAAAGCCCAGGGAAACAGTGTGTTATAAATGGCCAATGTCAGGCCCTAAATATGGCACACTAAATCTGCACGTACAGGTCATAATCTTCATTTTTTTTTCTAGGGATGTGACCGTATGTGGCAAAGAAGTAAAGCTCAAACCCCATAAAATACATAATTTATATGCCACTCTCTGTTCTAGAACAGCATGGACATCGTTAATGAGAAGCACTGCTAAAAGAATATTTCCCTGAGTTTGTTTCCAGGCACACCGTGGCAAAAAAGAGGTGTCCCCTGGGAATTCAGTAGTAATAAAAATGTTGGGCTTGGGGGGCAGGGGAGGTTAAGAACAAACAAAAAAAAGAACAAACATGGTACTTGAATTTTTCCCCTTCTACCAGCTCCTCAGCCATTGCAACAGCTTGAGGTAAAGAATTTGCAAAACACACATGGAGAGCTTTTTGCTGCTTATTTTTTTTAATCTCTGAAGTCCAACGGTGATGATGAAGGTAGCTGTGACATTTGCAATTTTCCATGCACCAGCCCATTCCATTTTCTTCCCTGGTGCCACTTACATGGTACAGTAAGCCTCCAGCATTGACAATAATTATAGCCTGAATAAAATGAAGAGGGTAATATGAACAAAGCTCTGCCGTAATTGCCTTTTCATTATTTGCTAACAGTTAGTTATTCAGTCACAGGGAAAAAATTACACAGTAATTGGTTGACAATAGGAAGCTAAAGCTAAATTCCAGAACTATGATATTTTTGCGTGTTGGTCTTTTAGACCTTTTATTCATATTTTGATTAAACAGCTAGAGCATTAAAGTGAAATATAAATGTAGCCCTGGTTCAGATTCCATAACATTAGTTTCCAGCCCACACAATTTTCGTTCAGTTTTGAATTTTAAGCTCTCGCATATGGCAGCCCTGTAAACATTGGAGCCTATTGACTTTGAAATACGGATTTGCAACTCTCCTTCACTTAGTTTAACAATAGCAAAGAAACCCTTTCCCCTTAATGCCTTAAAAAAGTGTCCAGCGTGACTGTGTGCAAGCAATTTAGTGGTGCACTTCTGCCTTATTTTAGGTACCGAGGTGGAGGAACACCAGGCTGAAAGGCTATTGTGTTTTATTGGAGTTTAAGCAACAGAAATGTTAGCAGCCAGGGGGGTTTTGTAGGTGTGGGTGTCACAAGCAGTGTGATGGACCCTTACAAAGCCCAGAGCCACACACAGGGTTTTTGACCCGGCAATGTGAGACTATTGCAGTTGGGTCTCAAGGATTCATGGGGAAATATGCTTCTGATCTTTATTTTCCTAGCCTTTATCTCTTTCATTTTCTGTAATCTTGGGACTCACGTGAACCCCAAGTTGCAGCTGAAACTTCTTCAAGGTTTTATTGTTTCATTAGCTTAAAATATGTGGGTTTAATCACTATTGTTGCCCCAGTTTGGCAAATGACTTCTGTGTACATAGAGAAGCTAATTTACCTGCTTAAAGTTCAGTGCTTGTTTGAATTTCATGCTTATTTAATGCCACCATGCATTGATCAGAAATCCAGGTGTTACACATGATAACGCTGAAGAGGATAGGTCAAATTCTGCATTTGCTGTATTTATTGCAATGTGTGAAATGGCTTTGTAGAAACTACTCTGGATGGTGAGAGACGTGCAAGGCTATAACCTAGGGAAAAGTTCTAATTCATAATTCTTTGCTGTAGCACTTGTGTCATCCCTTGCAACGAGTTGCTCCTTGTAAATGTGTGGGTGACAGGCTTCCAATGCTGTTATATTCCAATCCTTGTTTGTTAGAAAGCCTTTTAAAAGGGAGCAGACACTAGGGGCTGGACTGATGACTGAAATCAGGATATTTATTTCATCAGACATTTAATTAGAATAATGTTTTCCTATACATTGTAAATTATTAGTGTTTCCACTAGCAAATTTTTGCAAGTCTCAGGTCTCACCTACAAGGTTCTAATTTAGAGCTTTGGCCACGTCAGAAAGCAGAGAAGTTGTTGTACTCTCTGTTCTGGGTCTCAGGTACCTTTATGAAAGCTGAAACTCCAGCAGAGCAGTCACTGGAGGAAGAACAAATCCTGCAGAGGCTGAAACCAAATAAGACCCAAGTTAAAGCACAGTTACAACAGAGCCTTTGAAGAGTTGAGTTGTTCTCAGCCTTGGCTGCCTGTGGGCAGGCTCTGGAGGATGGGCTGGCAGAGCCCAGGCAAGGTCGGGGTGGTGGCAGAGCTCTGCCCCACGGGCTGCACTCACCACCTTGCTCCACTGACCCAAGAGCTTGTTCCTGGGCATTTCATGGATCTACTCTATGAGGCAAAGCTGTGCCTTGATATTCTGGGCCCAGTCCAAATGTCAGGGAAGTCAGTGGAACTCTTCCTGATGCTTTCGGCAAACCCTGGATGGGGTCCTCCAAAGCCAAGTGCTGGAGGAAGCGCCGGCAATAAACAGACACGTCCCCTCAGCCCCGTTCTGATGTATATTTCATACTTTGCCCTTACTTTTATTTTGAGTCCTAGATCTTTATTATAATCAGTCAAAGTCCTGGCTTTCAAGTTGTGAATGGGCATCATAATTATCTAATGCAACTACTCCAGAAATCAGATTAGTAATTAGCTGAACCAAACTGATTGGTGTGACTTCCTGAATGCATCTCTTTAATGTTGAACATTTGCTTTGTGCTTGAAGGATTTGTTTGTGTGTTTCTTGTGTGTGATGAGAGCTTTTCTGTAATTAGCTCCTGGGGGACAGCATATTCTAACAGTTAAAGAATAATTGCAGCCCTATGAAATGTGAAATGGCTTGGGCTGGCTTTTGTTGCAGCTTAATTGTATGCAACAAGTACAGGAGGCTTTTCATTTCACATCATGATAGTAAAGATGTAGCTTTCATAAATAAAGAAAGGAATTTTGTACAGTGGTAAATAGTCTCTAATGTGTTAATTTTGCAGAAAAAACAAAACAAACAAAGCACATTTGAGAATTCTCGATGTTATTGAAGTAGATGTTCATCATTGTTTCATTAGCTTGTAGTTTCTATGTATGATTTTAATGAAAAGGAAAAGGAAGAGAAAAATAAATGTGGCAGTAAAAGACAAATCACTTGGTGATCAGTCAGAAGCAGCTCATTTTCCTTTGACATAAACATTTAAATGCTTTTTCTTCTGAAATTTCATGGCAAAAAATGAGGTTGTTTGGACAGCAGCTACGGCAGTGTTCTGGTATAATTAATTTGAATGAAAAAAGAAACTTATTATTCAACACCTTTTTAATTTCTTTTCTCCTGTTCACACACAGGTGTGTTCTTTCTTTGCCTGTAGGATATTGCTGTTTGCAGTTCCAGCTGATTGCCACTGCCCCTCTTCCCTCGCCGTACCCTTGTGGTCACCAGCATCACTTACCTTATTGCTCAGTCTGTCAGAGCACTGGGCTGGGGGTCCCACCCTGTCCTAGCAGGTGTTCCTTCTGTGCTCTTCCAGGTAGCCCCAGTTTGCTGTTTGCTAGATGCTCCTTACAGGAGGACATTCTGAATGCAGGTTTTCAATCCAGGACTCAATTTGCTAGCCCAAAGACAGATGCATACACCCTCACCATGCTGCACCTTCAGAATCCTGAGTGCTAATTCAATATTTATTGATATGTAGTGGATATTGTTCAGCTATCAGCACTTTGTCCTGGGATTGTAAGCTGAATTGTTGCTAGATTCAGTATAGCATTCATGCATACTGTTTTGGCTTTAATCAAAAGACAAAATTGTGTAGGTCTGAGTTCAGGAGAACCCTCAAAGCTCCCGAGCCATCCTTACCATAGGCAGCATTGCTGTGTTGTGTCTGTAATCACCATCCATTCCTGTGGCCACTGGCATGTAGCATTTATTTATTTTTTCAGTATAGATGACAGTGATGCTGGAGTCTCATTGTCATCTAGATCTGATAACTGCAAGTCATTTTGATATGGTTCTGAGGTAATCTACAGTGTCAGACTCTCAATGTCATCTTGTCACTACCACTTCTTCCCATAGCATTGCCATAGGCAATAGCGCTGCTGCTGCTGCTTTTCCTTCAAGGCTTTCCCTGCAGAGGCTACAGATCGTGTGAGAAGTCACCAAGGAGCTGTGTGTCCCCGATAATGGGGGGAGAGCACACCTCTGCTCCCCACAGACACCTTGCAGTCAGCTCTCTGGCTGGGCTTGCCCATGGCCAAAGTTCTCCATGATGCTTGGTGGGAGACGGGCCCGTGGGATGCTGCTGTTTATCCCTTGGCAGCATCTCAGGGGTTTGAGGTGCAAGTCCTCAGCTGCTGCATTCCTCTCAGCTGGAGAAAGGGAGGCTGTCCTGCTCACGCTCTGCCTGAGCTTCCCTTGGGTGTAGAAGCAATTCTGATAAGAAACAAACCATTTATTTGTACAACCTTGTGCTGTTACACTGCTCCCCCCAACACAACAAAGCCTCGATATTAGCTGTTGAATTGCTGTTGGTTTTGCCATGAAAAGTCCTTTGGTAGAGGAATTGAGAGCAGTGGGTGACTGCTAGTAATGAGAATTAAATTCTGCCTGTGCTGAAGGCTCTTAGGAAGCAGCAGCGAAGGAACCCTCTGAATATGAGCTCACTGTGTCCTGCTGCCTTACCTACTTCAGGTTTCTCTGGGCAAGGGGTGGATGAAAGTGGTTCAAACAGCACAGCTCGTGTGTCTCCCTGGCAGCACAAGCAGGGATGGCTCAGAAGAAAGGCTGATTTAATGAAGAAGTTATTTTTATTTAGTGTTAACATTGCTCAGATAATGTTAGTCTCTTACAGGGAATTTTGCATCTCTTTGAATGAAAACTCAATTATTGGTATTTTCTAAACAGAAGCCTAGTTTTTGGCAAACAGAAATGTTCAACTGCTTAAAACTTTTTTACATGATTTCTGGGGAATGTTGCTATGAAAGTTATTGAGAATGGTCTGGTTTGAATGTGTTTGCAAGTTTCAGACTGTATTTAGAATGCTAAAAGTAAGTGGAAGAAGTGATTGTATTAAAGTATCTCTTTAAGTTATGTTCTTACTGCTTGCTTCTCATCCTGAAGGAGAATAATATTCTGTCTTTTCTTGGAGGACTAGTAGGAGAACCCTTCTGAGAGAAGTTAATGTGTGGTGTGTACTGGGCCTATAGGTGAAAGTGGGTTTTATTAAATACAGATACACTATAACTTCCAGCTAATTATCATCTTGGCCAGTAGAACCATATTTGTCTTGGTTTGCTCATGATGGAAAGTGAACCTAAGAATGTACCGTACCCTATTCTTTGAAATGTACAGTTCTATTTAGAAACATCCCTGATAACATGATGGGGGATATTTCATAAAGCAGTTTGGGGGAAGAATGAAGTATAAACTAAAAGGGAATTTTTCCACCATTAAGTGGCTCCAAGACACAAGGTTATTGACTTGACAGCACTTAATTGCTTGTCATATTTTTTTTTTCCCTCTGAAGCACTGTGGTTTATTAGTTTCCAAAGAGGAGGCAGCAGTGGGGCCACAGTTCAGATGTGATGGAACCTGCCAAGCACTTGGCCTCTGGTTCAGCTGTAAACCCCTCTCCCACTTCTCAGCTGGGTTCAAAAGAGACCACTTGGCAAGTGCCTTGTTTAATGTCACACGCTGCTTTCGTTGACTAAAGACTCAGAGAAGCATCAGATTTTCCCATCTCCCTAACTTTATATTCACATTTAAATAAGTAGAGATTTGAGATAATTCAGACTATTACAGTACAAACATGCAAACATTAATTTTTGCCAACAGAACAATCTGAAAAATTCAGATTTGGTTGGTTAGTCCAAGTTTCTGTCTTACTGGATTGCACTGGAATAGAGGGACGGGATGGCTCTTAAGTGCTCAGTAATGCCACAAGGCAGTGATTACTTCTAGTAGGTCTATAACAAGATGAGATTTTTCCAAACTTGAATTTCTTCAATTAAATAAGAACTAAAGTGCACTGGGGGAAAGCTGGTCAGTCCATAAACCATAGGTACTACTTCTCTTTCCATCTAGTTAGGAGCATAAACAATTGCAGCATTGCTATTTTTAAGTATTCTCTGATGTGAAGCTGAATGCAGAGTTTGGAGTGCATGCTTCAATTTCATTGTACATCTCAAGGTCAAGACAGGATCATCCCAGTTCAAACTTGGTAGAATAATGGCCAGAACTAATGTCACCCTTTAAAAGGCACCGTGCTTTCTTCTGCTAACATAAATGTAGCATAAATGTAAATATGACCAAGCGCCCGATAGCCTGAGGAGCATAAACTGTTTCCTAGTGTTTGCTTATAGGGAAAGCCTTTGTTGCTGTGCTGTGGGTTGATAAGGTGTTACTGAAGTCACTCAGGCAGGTACCACGGGCCGGAGCAGCCACTTTACAGCCTCCCCTAGAAAGAATAGTTGTGTTTGTCTTTAGTCTGTCTAAACAGAGGGTCTGAGCTAACTGAAGTCAATGAGAAACTGGCCATTGACTTCAATGGGGTTAGAGTCTGTTCTTTAAGTCGTTCATATTTGTTACGTCCTGCCAGGAGTGTGTTTGCTCTCAGAAGGTGGCAATCAAAACTGGATTTTTCCCTATGTTATGTAGTGCTTATTTTAGTGTGCTCTTAATACATCCTAACCATTATTCCTTCCTGCGCAGGGAGCATCCATATGATTTGTGTTTCTTTTCAGTACTTAAAACTAATCTTTGTTTTCTCAGGCTTTTAGGTGGGACACTTACCTTAATCCTCTTATGTTTGTATGCCTTGAAGTCATGGCGCTTTGTATGATTTAGGATTTCAAGAGCCTGACTTAGAATCTCGAGGTCAGCCTGACCTTCTTTGTTGGGTGGTATTTTTTTTTTGCTACCACAATTGTGAGTAATTCTCAGAACTTTTTCTGAGTCTCCAGCACCAGTTTGCTTTCTTTGCCTCTCCCCAAACACACACAGAGTTTTTTATTTGTTTTTTCCTTTTCTTTTTCGGCCTTATTGCTTGCCTGTGATGTGAGGGTGTTCAGCAATTAAAAATATCCATCCTCTCTTAGCATCGTCCTATTTTAAATCTGTCTTTTGCCTTGTTAGGGACCAACATTTCACTATGCTAAACAAGTAGGATGTAATATTCTCACTTTATAATTACTTTATGACTGGGTTATTGTGGTTTCATTGGTTTATTGAGTTGCCCTTTAGTGTGCATGAAACAGTTGTTTAATTTAGCCCTTTCAGGAAAAAGAGCATTGCTTATCTGAAGTTCAGAAAGCAGAGGGCATTGATAATTTCCTAAATCAACTACAGCATTATCTTTTTATTTTCATTTGATTCAGACAACTTTTTAGTTATGACTTCACTCAAATTTTTACCTTTTTAGCTGATAACCAGGCCTTAGGTTTTTATAATACCAGAATATAGTCAGCTAAGACAAATTGATTCAGACAGTTGTCACAGAAGTATTTAGCTAAAATTACTTCAAAAGTTCTACACTGCTTGACATTGCAGTACTGTCTTTGAAGTGTATACCCTGAAAAATATTTGTTATTAACAATTCCAGACAGGTGTTTCACCAAAGACATGTGAAGATGTGTAGAAGAAGAGATTAATATTTTGCAGTAGGTTTAGCCTCTGGAGGAAATATTTGTCTTACTTGTTTGGAATTCCACTTGTCACTTCACCAAAAGCTTTGTTTGCAGTCGGGTTTTGTTCTGAACAAGTGAAATTAGACTATATTTGGTCGTAAGAATTAGCACAACATATGCTTGGGTGTTATTTAAATAGCTGCTGAGATAATTTGAAGGCAATCTTTCACAGGCTGTGGTTCTGCTTTTATGGTACTTAGAGCAGGGTGCCTAAAGCTTGCAATTAGAAATTGTGCAAATGGGGATTAAAAACACTACAAGAACTGCAAGAAACAGGCTACGTTAGTGGTGCTGGGCTGTCGGTGAGACCCATCCCAGCTGGGAGAAGCCCCTGGAGGGGATCGGGGCAGGTGGCATGTGTGACACCCAGCCCTGGCTCCGAGGCGGGTCAGCGGGGCTGGGGACACCCTTCTGCAGCTGCTGCTCCAGGCTGCCTGGTGTTCCTCTGCATCATGGTGCTGCTGAGGGGTGGGGACACATGGGGGCTTGCTCTGCTGGGCAGGCTTCAGGGCCCTGAGAGGCTCTAGGACTATGCTAGACAGGCGAGGGGCAGGAAGGGACCACTCATGGGGGTCGAGATGCTGCAGGTCTGCGGCTGGAGAGAGGAGTAAGTGTGTGTCCTGACTGCCCACACTGCTGGACCATGCTGTTGGGCTTTAAACTGAGGACTAACCTGCCTGAATCCCTGCTAGGCTGAGATAAGTGTTTAAGGACGTGGCTGAATCACTTCTTGTGATTATGAAGAAGGAAATTATGAAGATACTAAAAGGGAAATGCAGAAATAAATCTGTTTAGATTTGGACACAAGTCTAAGCTAGTCTGGGGAGGTGGTGGTGTACAAATTGCTGCATACTCTTAGTAGGTCAAATTAAACATGACTTGAGCATGAATTCCTGGTTGTAAAGGTGTGAGAGGTTTTAAATCCCCACTTGTGGGTGGCAGGATTCTGCTGAAATGCAGCATTTCTGTGCAGCCTATAGTCAGGTGTTTGGGAAGCCCACCTGCCAGTGCCACCTCGATTGGGATGGCAAGCACGGAGCTCACGAGATAGCTGCTGGGATCGACAAGCGAGGGCTTTGATTTTCCTTCTGAGCACAACGTGTAAAATTTGGGTGGGTTATTTCATTTCTGCCCTGCCCTGCTGTGTGCACAAGGGGTGCAGCCAGTGTCCTCTGGTTCCCATGGCTGAGCAGCCCCCTCCTCTCCTGCCACCACAGGCTTTGTGCCCGCATGAAGAGCCTGCTCCGGCGGGGACAAGGTGTGGCTGATGAGCCCGAGATAAATCCCCACACAAAAAGGCACTGTGTGGCTGAATGGCTTTCCAGTGTAGCTCTTTAATTTCATCTCTTGGAAATGTTTCTCCTCTTTCATCCAACTGCCTTTATCTTAACTTCTGATCTGAGGAAAGCAGCAGCCTTTCAAATTGAACAAACCGTGTTTCAAATAGGCTCTTCTGCTTGTGACAAGATGTACCTCATTTTCTCTGCAAGCCCTTAGCAAGGTCACACCTTTTTAATTTATTTTCTGTAAGAAAAATCTAGTTGCATGATAGAACAAGGCCAGATCTAGCTAGAGGTCATTTCTTGAACTAGTCATAAAGCAGAATAGGATTAGAACTGCTTAATATCCCAGAACTTAGCAAGCATAGTTCTATTAAAATGTAGGCTTCGTATTTATAAAGCAACATAAATAGCTGCTGAAAGTTGTGGCCAATTCCGTTATAATAAAGGGAATATTTTAGAATTTTTTGCCTTTTTACTGTGAGAGTGACCTTTCTTTTCCTTTTTTTCCCTTTTTTCCTGTTTTGTTTTCTTTTTTTTTTAACTATTAGACATAAAATTTCTAGTACAACCAGATGCTGTGATGTAACTTGTAATTTTTTTTATTTCTGAAATGAAATAATTCTGTTTTCATCTAGAAACATCCACATTTGTAGAGCAGGAATATATTTTATTAATGTGTACTAATACAGGATTAAAACATTTAACAGGTTTTGTTATTTGTTCAACAAGAGGCAAGCACTGCTCTGCATGTGATCTGCATGTTGCTGTAGAAATCCTGTCTCTGAAAGGTATTAGTTCCCAGTCTCATCCTTAGCCACGCTTCTCGTGCAACTGCAGAATGTATATTTACCAGTAGGGTAGTGCTTTTTCAACCAAAATTTTATGTTAATTTTGTGTTAGATTTCTCACCTTTCCTAGAGAGTTGTTTCCCATAAACCCATCTGTTTTCATCTGTACTTTCCAGTGCCAACACCAGCTTCTCCGGGCTGGCGTTGGTTCAACAAGTGGTGTATGGAAGAGGGAGGGTGATTTCACTGGCAGGGACGCTGGGGACCTTTGCAGTGGTGAGAACCAGAGCCTGGGTCTTGCCCAGGTCTGGGTTTGGAAACGTCACGGGGTGGTTGGGGGCTGCCCAGGTGCCCTCGTTGCTCAGGTTTTCTTCTCCTCAAGTCCATTATGTCACAGGCCTCTCCAAACTTCTTTGGTTTACATCAGGGATGCAACAGACCATAGCATCTCCGAAGTGCTTCCAATCCATTGACTGACGTGTCCTCTCACTAAATGTCTGTGTGCTCAAAGTTTCGATGGAAAATATTGAAAAAGGCTGTGTGTGCATGTGAAAGAGCTGGTTTTCTTAAAGATTTTATATATATATATATATAAAATGGATAATGTCACAATGATGCTATAAATGACCTGCTGCAGCTCCACCTTTTGTCCTGTGTGTCTACGAATGAGCCACGCGCCACATTGAAAGGCTGAGCACAAGGGTGACCTGAATGCTCTGAAACTGAGGGAGGGATCAAAGACATTCTTGGGCTCTGACAATAATGTGCTGTGTGACCATGATTAACTTGTGTAGCACTGTGCAGCGGGCAGCTCTGCTTTACTAAATTCCTCTTGTATGGGTAAAATGATAGTGCTGATTGACATCAGCATATGCAGCGAGGAATAGTTATTAATAGCTACTAACAGTTTTTGGCTGCTCAATAGTTATCATTATTTTTCAGTCGAATATAACTCATATTTTGATTTGTGTGACTAAATTTACACTTACATGGAGACCGTTGGGAAAATTACTATAGTCCCACAGTAATTTATCAGCATTCAGTAATACTTCATGGCAAATGGAGGCCTTTTCTAATACATTTTATATATTAAAATAACATGGAGAATTTTAGAATATTGGAATAATGCCAGGAGTGTGTGTTAAAATAACAAGCCCTCAAGTATCAAAGGAATACAGAAAAGGAATTGGAGCGTTGCTCATTTTCCCATTGATACAGGACATGTCTTCATGTTTTCCTATAAACATAGTGCTATGTTTAACAGAGCATAATCAAGGACAAATGTTTTTTGAGGGTTAATTCCTCCATGTGTGAGAAATCAGGATTAAAATGAAACTGTGATCGGAATGTCAACTAAGCAGAGAGTCTCATCTTTCTCTGTGAGACTAAGTTTTGTATTTTGAGTCCAATTTGATAAGATTACTGATAAAATCTGTGGTCATCTTTCTCTGGCTGGCCAAAGGAGCTGCCCCCAGGGGGGCAAAGTGAGGTGACTGTGCAGGAATGTAGGTGTGACTTGGCTCCCCTGAGCAGTCCAGCTGATCTGGGCCATGAGCCTCACCTCTGAGGCTGAACAAGTGAAGTTATATCTGCACGTAAGCCTTTGCAGAACCCAAACCTTGGCCTGGGATTGCAGAGAGGAAATAATTACAGGATTCCATCATTCTGTTTCAGAGCTTCGGTTGAGAGTGTTTGTAGATGGCTGTAAAATGATTGTTTAAAAGACTGTCTCCAGAGGATCTTTACACTTCTGCTCCCAACAAGAAATACATTTTACATTCGCTGTCTTCAGTGTCTGGGCTTCTCTCTCCATGCTTGTCCTAGGGGTCCTGTCTCTCAGCAGGTCTGTTTGATAACCTGAACCTCCAGAGGCAGGGCTGCAGAAAGGGGATACGTGGTCTGCTCCTTTTATTATTGCTTGCACTGAGACGAGGCCATCTCGTCTTAAAACTACCCACAAATCTTCAAAGTGTTGAGGTTAAATCTTGACTAGTATTAGATTGGCTTAGACCAAAATGATGAAAAGTGCTTAAGCTCATGCTTGAGTTTGGTTGACCTAATGAGGCTTGGATGTTTTCAATGAGATGAGCAAGAGAAGGTGGATTTCAGGGCAGTCATCAGCTGAGTGCTTGCTTCTCTGACCAAGCTGGTTATCTTTTGGGGAAAAAAGTGGAACAAAGTTATGACAGAGAATATGAAAATAATTTAAAGGGATTCTATTTAAATAGTAATGATTAGTGATCTTCCATTCTATAAATTACTGTATGGAAGAAAAGAGAACAGTCCTGCTGTGTACAGAATGATCCTTCCTGTTAACATATCTACCCTACAGTGGGTTTAGTGCACCTTGGAAATACCTGTCTAGCCCAAGCTACCTGCAGTGTGTGGGAGTCTGGATATGCTGCTTCTTCTGGCCTTTTTATTTTTATTATTTTTATTTTTTCTTCCAAATGGCTGAAACTCATTTTAATGAAAAGCAGTTCTAGGATGGGAAAAGGAGATTGTAATGATGATTTAATTCGTTCATTGAAACTGTCTCTCAGTACCCTATACAGCTGGTAAAGCTATCACACATTTCTCTCTGTTAATAAAACCCGTGACATGTTTATGATAGAAATAACAGTTGTACAGAGTAATGGTGGTGGTGGGGATTCCTAATGGCCTCTTTAAAACACAAGTGTCTTACTTGGAAACACTTTGAATTTTTAGTTCTTTTTAGTCAGAAACTCTTCTTCCTCAAAATAGTGCTATTGCAAACTGGAAAGGGGAGAATGATTTGTAAAAACTCCTCTATATGATTTTGATAGACTATGAAAAAAACATGAAAGCCTAAAAAAGATCAAAAGTTTATTTATATCACTGATTTATTCCTAGGGAAAAATCCTTTGACTCATCTCTGTCAACAAAAAATTGCTTTAGCCCAACTTATCCCAATTTCAACATTACTTTAGATATTACAGTTGAATTAACTACTGATGTATTTCGTAATGTCTGTTTCCTGGTAATGCAATGTTTGGTCATTGCATAATGAACACTCCAATATTTGTTAATGAGAGGATGCATGAAAATATGGGGCACTTCTTCCAGCAAAACTTCAATATTTTCCAACTTTGGTCAAGGAATTTAAAACTACTAAGTAATAACATTTATTCTGTATGCTAGAATAAACAGCTATTCAGTATAGGTACAGAGAAAATGTTAATAAAATAGGAATTAGATGTGAATAGTAGTATTTATCTCACCTAATATTATGTACCTTAAAACTGAGCACCTGAGCAATGTCACAAGAGCTCCTCTACAGTCAAACACTAGAAAGACATGACTCCAGAGGGCAAAATCCCCCGTTTCAGGTGTCTGAGACCCAGCGGGGTTCAATCCTACAGGTGCTTGTCTCTATGGACTAAGCTGTCCAAGATGCTTAACTTGTAGATGACTAATGTAGGTGGAATGAGTCTTCTTTGTAATTAATGATTTAATAATAACATAGATTAATTAATTGTCATTTGTTTGTTTTAGTGCTCTGTGGAAAGCAGAAAGAAGATGCCGGGAGACTCTTAACAGCGGAGGAAAGCAGCAGAGAATGACAGAAATAAGAGCACAGGTATGAGAACTTTGTAATTACATAGATAAAAATAGCTTTTGAAAGGGGAAAAGAAGAAACTGAACACTGACAGATAAGCTATTGTGTGCTCAGACTTGCGTCCAACTCTGAATCTGCCAAATTTGCAGTGAGGTGTTGAATTTGCAATGCTTTGGAAATGTATAGGAAAATTGCTGCAGGATCTCCTTGTGCCATCCAAAGGCTAATGGAAAATGGCAATGTTCAGTGGGTTGTGCTAATTTTACCCATCAAACATCTGTGGGTTTCTGCTGGAAGCTGGATACTGTGCTCTGAGACACCTGTGTTGGGCACAGAGCAGGATGAGGAATGTTTCCTGCTGCCTTCCAAGCCCTGTGGAAGATTGTATGTAGGTCAACAGGTGAGTCTGAAGAAATCTGTGCTATAAATATTGATCAGCGTAATTTAGATATCATGGATCTTTTCTTAATAAGAAAGGTCAAGGTGGATAGAGTCAAGGAATTCTTAGTAGATGAAGTCAAATAGTGCCTAGGCTCCTAAAATATTCTAGTAGCAGGAACCAGGACTGTACTAAGTGATTAAACTCCTCTTCTCAGGGCTAGCTAATGCTATTGCCTTAAGAGTCTGGATAGTCTTCATTAATATCCCCAAGTGTATGTGTCTGAGATAGGATCCAGAGCAGACCTTTATTTCTAATCAATACAAGCCCATAGGAGCAGGATCACAGATTCAGGCTGTGTAACTGTGCCCACGGTGTGCACGGTGGGTGCTTCCTCGTAGCACTAACAGACTGTACAAACACACGGGACAATAAATCATTGCATTTCCTCGCTACAGAAAAATATGTTTCTGTGTGCCCCTACTCACCCCAAATGTTAGAAGCTGCGTGGTCACCATGATGCTTTTAACTGACCAAAAGGAAGAATTACTGTGGCTATTAAGATAGTGTGGGAAATTCAGTGGTTCTCCATTTTGTGAGGGTGGGGATTGGAAAACGAATACCCTGTGGGATTTCATCAATGTTTTATACAGGAACGTTTCACAAGAAAGTTTTCTTTGCTTAGGCAATTAAGAAGCAACCCTTCCTGTTCTGTGTTTGGCATTCTGTCCCAGCACCAAGCGCCTGTGGCAAGTTATGGTCTGTTTGAAAATGCAGAATGTAGATTGGGAGGGTGCACAGTGCACACCTGCTCATCCCCATCAGATAGGCAGCACTATGCAAAAGGCAAACTGTCAGCAGCTGTAGTGAGGAGAGAACCCAGGCAGGACGTTCTCTACTGCCATATAGAGGAGGAACTAAAGCCAGTCCAGGCCCTGGTGTTTCACTCTTGTCTACATAGAAGTCACCTTTCTTAGGACAGTGGTGGCAAGAATAAGCATATTAAAACCAAGCCTGGGAGTCTGTGTCTGGAGGTGGTGGGGAGGGAGAGAGGGTTCATTGCTTTTTAGGATCCTGCTCCACTTGCTGCTGCTTGTGACAAGATCTTTTTTTTCAAGGCTCAGATAGCAAGAAGGGTTGATATTGTTTGATAATTGCATTGCATAGAAAGACTTGAGCTTCTTGATGGCTTATTTGTTTGATTTGCAGACATTGTGATTATTGCATTTTGGCTGCGGTCCAGTCTTTTCATGCAGGCTTCAGCAACAGTGAAATTAAAGCTCTGAGTTATCTATTTGCTGTTATTGGAGAGACTCTGCTTCTCTGTAGCTTTCTTTGGTATGGTTACTCCCTTTCATCATGGTAAATGCCACGCTCTGCTTGTACCATTGGTGTCTATTAAGCTCCAGTTGCTGTTTATTTAGTGAATGCAAAGAAATGTTTATGTTCATCATTAATTCCAGATAATTATTGCTATTAACTCATTTCATATGTTCTGCGGGCAGTTGTTATGCTAATAGATAGGCTGGCACATCTATTCACACAAACAATTACTTGCCTACCTTATAAAATTAAAAGGGTTTAATCTCCTATTCTAGTATATCTTTAGTCTATTATTTGATACAACTTAGAAACTTTTTATGCAACCACTTTGATTACTCATTTACTTAATGGATTGCAGGCAGATGCCAAATCTGCTTTGCTTATAGGTATTTTGGAGTTCTGTAACTGATTTCTTAAAATGGCAAAATGGGGGTAGTTTTTGATAACACCTGCAGAAGAAACAACCGTGCATGTAGAATTTTTTGAAATTCCATTTATAAAAGCTTTGTCTTAGAAAAGTTATTCCCAAGAAATGCTTTGATGCAGCAGAACCGTGTGGGAAAACCGATGCTGAGCTCTCCTGTTCTTTTCCCCGAGCAGTGGGAAGGTTTTGCAATGATAATTTTGCTTACAGTCTCCTTTGTTACATCCAGTGAAACACACCAGCCTGGGAGGGATCCGTGCAGAGGGTTGCACAGTTGAAAGCTGCAGGTTATTGCAGCTCTAGCTGATTCTCACCAGGTGTGTCAATGAAGCACAGGGCATTTCTTCAGGCCTCCTGTATTTTACATTGGCAATTAATCTGTACACATGTTAGTAAAGAGGATGAAATTACTTTGGCAGTGTTCAGTACGAGTCAAAGCACCGCCTCCAAATATTTCTTGTAGTGATGTGATGATCTATTTTGGAGGAGCAGCCTGGGAGTCTTGTTCAGCTCCGTGTTCGTGTGGCAGCACGTCACAAGGCAGGGCACACTTGGCTCTGGTTTGCTGTGCAGAGTGACACCCACTTGATCCTTGATGTACACCCCATCCCAACTTCTCCACTCCCCTGTGGTGTCCCTGTGCTGTGGGTTGGTGCCATGGCTCTGCCACCACAGGCTTTGTTCAGTATGGGTCATGGTGGCTCGTTCCCAGCAAGCTCCAAACTCGCCGCCTCCTTGCTCCTTCATCCAGAATCCATGAAGCTCTTTCCAAAGCTGAAGGCTTTCCAGTCATGTACACAGGCTTGTGTAATGCACTCAGGCTGCTGCAGCTGACAAGTTAACTTTTAATTTTATTTCAAACATGTTACAACCAACAAGTACTTGTCTAGAGCTGTAGGAGCTGTTAACACTTTATGCTCTGTAAAATTCTTTCGGTTGCTCCTGGAATCACAGCAGAAATACACCTCACACATATCCCTAGTATGTTCTCTCTGTCCTGTTCCTCCTGAGCTAGGGCAGAAGGTCTCATGGTGATGTTTATTCTGAAGACTAACAACTGGTTGTGGCTCAGGCTGAGAAGAATATTTTTTTTCTATTGTGTCTTGGGCACTGCTGACCAAGTTTTTAGAAGTGAGGATATCAAGGATGTGTTTGCTCGTTGTTTTTAAGGGAGGGAGGGAGGGGGTACTGGAGAAAAAATACTTTTAAAATAGCATTAAATACTAGGACTTGACAGAAATATGTTCTGTTTAATGGTCTTCACTCTTCTTCCTTGAACTCTGTAACACATGGAGCAAAAACTTTACATTTTCAGTCATCTTCCTTTAGTAGCATGAATCCTGAGGAATTCAAAAGGAGCAGTCTCCTAAAAGCATGGAAAAGGAGCTCACGTAAGTTGATGTAAAGAACATAACCAGCCTGCAACCAGGCTCACATTAATGCAGAAAAAACCCCGATGTGATTTATGTGTTTGGTTATTGACTCTAAATTAATACATTATGATTTCATTTCCATTTTAAATAAAACACCTAAGTGCATGGCAATTCCTGGCAAGATGAGAAAGGCAAATAACAAGAATTGATTAGCAGGAGGGTTTGGAGGGAGTTTTTATGCATAAAGTTTGTCAAAGCAGATCAAGCCCAACTGTGCCATATTCATTCATATTTTCAGCAGTAAGCTCTCATTATGAGGTGTAAACTAATCTAGAGCTCTCCATCTGGCTGCTTTGAGCAGGAGACAAGTAGTCAAGAACATTATCAATCAGTTGGAGCACAGTTAAGTACTTCACTGTAATTAAATTTGAGCAGCATTAAAAATTACATGCCATAATTGAAGAGAGGTGATTTCCAGTGTGGTACCTCCAGCCTGTTTGGTGAGTATGTACCTTCACAAATATATAAATATTGCTTTTGGGCTTAATGCCTGCATAGGAGTGGGTCTGCAGAGCAGGTCCCCAGCTCTCCCTGGTGTAAATGGGCACCCTTGCTGTGGATTCAGTGGTGACACACTATGCAGGGTGACTGGGGACCTTGCCAGGTCCATAGGTGTGAATGCCATTCCCTATGTTACACCAGCTGTGTAAAGCTGAACTATTAACATCTTTACTGTGTATTTATCACTGCCAGGCTAACAAAGCTGTGAAGAAAGAGCTACGGTTGAAAGCAGTTAATTAGCTTAAAGGCAGGATTGTGGCTGACTTTAACATTGCATTTCTTCCTAGCCACGTAGGCAGGCTCAGGCTGCAATGCTCCTTTTTCTCTCTGTCCTGGTTGTCCTCAGTTGTCCTCATGTTTACTCCAACACAGCCATGCAATGGGCAAACGTGTTTGCAGTTCAGGCCTATTAGAAGATATGAGACTGTTTTTTAAATTAATTATTGTCCAAAATATGTAAGGAGTGTGTGTGTAGGGAGAAGATAGCTCAGTTCCTCGGGCATCAATATATTTTTTCAAGTTGTTTCTTTTTTTGGTGAGGAGTTATCGAGTTCTATTCTGTGTCTAGAAAGTACCTTAGGGATCAGGAGAAGAAATTTGGCATCATCTACTTAGGCAAGGAAAGCTGAAGAGGCCACATTTCTTTCCTCTCGGAGCTGAAGTGCCTCTGCAGCAGCTGAGGAAATCCTCACTTGTAGCTATCTAATTTTAGTTTCGTATACAATCATTCAGTAAAGTGCCAAACCCCTGGGTTTAGGCTGCTGTATTTCACTGGAATAGTTGTAGACATCTGGGCTAAAGGGCATCCATAAATGACTAGAGTGTTTTATGTATGTATCTCTTGTGTGGAATGAGTCTGAGCCTTACGTGGAGGTTATGATTTCAAGCACCATAAATGGTCACTTTGATATTATCTTGTCTGGAAATCCATGTTTAAGCACTAAGCTATCACATTTTGTATTAAAAAAAAAAAGACAACCCCACAATGTTTTGCCACCAGAGTTAGGTTCAAAATGGCACCACTGAATGAGTGTTAAGGTTGTATCTTTGCCTGTGGTACGAGATGTAACACTTGTCAAATAACACAGGTGACCCTTAAGTATCTTCCAGGGATCTCAGGTCTAGAGGGCAGGTTAAAGTACTGAATATCTCTTCAGAAAAAATATTTTCCACTTATTGTTTTTTACTGAAACAATCAACCTACTATCAGAACAACCTCCAGACAGAACAAAAGCAAACCCCAGGAAAAGATGCTACTTTTGTTCTTTCTGTTAAAAATAAACCCCCGACACATGCTTTTGTCTTGGCAGGTTTATTTCAGGAGTAATCCCAGGCTGTCGTTGTGCTTGCNGTCTTCCTCCTCCTCCTCCTCCTCCTCCTCTTAGCTGCAGGTCAATGTGTTTGCCCCACCAGTGTGGTTTGGGTATGAGCACATGGGAGGCCTCTCCTTGGAATCATTTCATTTCCAGAAGTTCACAATATGCTCTCCCTGCTGGGACGTTCCCCTTTGAACCAGTCAGTGCTGCTCCTCCATCAGGAGACGGCTTTTGAATTGTGTCATGTGTTGCCCATACGGCANTCTGAGCCTTACGTGGAGGTTATGATTTCAAGCACCATAAATGGTCACTTTGATATTATCTTGTCTGGAAATCCATGTTTAAGCACTAAGCTATCACATTTTGTATTAAAAAAAAAAAGACAACCCCACAATGTTTTGCCACCAGAGTTAGGTTCAAAATGGCACCACTGAATGAGTGTTAAGGTTGTATCTTTGCCTGTGGTACGAGATGTAACACTTGTCAAATAACACAGGTGACCCTTAAGTATCTTCCAGGGATCTCAGGTCTAGAGGGCAGGTTAAAGTACTGAATATCTCTTCAGAAAAAATATTTTCCACTTATTGTTTTTTACTGAAACAATCAACCTACTATCAGAACAACCTCCAGACAGAACAAAAGCAAACCCCAGGAAAAGATGCTACTTTTGTTCTTTCTGTTAAAAATAAACCCCCGACACATGCTTTTGTCTTGGCAGGTTTATTTCAGGAGTAATCCCAGGCTGTCGTTGTGCTTGCTATCCATTCAAAAGAGGCAAATTAAGTGACAGACAAAAGAGAAATGCTAATTAGAAAGTTCTATTTATATATCTCACGTTTAACTTGTAGGATTGCTAAATATTTTCAGCCTAACAGCCCCTGATCCTGCAATGTTGTGGTGTCTGACTCACAAACTGAACAACAATCTGTTTACAAAGCACCCTTAATCACAGGCAGGCAGAGATCATATTGCTTTAGTAGTTTTATGAGACAATTTAGATTTTTTTTTTAAATTTATTTCCTATGGTAAATACAAGCTTTGTAATACAACAAGAATCTTTTCCCCCTTGGTCATAAGTAAACATTGTTCTGTGTCTGCACTTGTGGGGTCAGGGAGGAGCAGAGGATGCTCAGTACAACGCAGCAATCCCAACATTTGGCAGAGAACTATGAATGCAGAGAATAATAATATCTAGCCCTAGGTATTCGTAAATTATACACCAGCAATTTACATATAATTGATGATTCTTAGTCTCCTGTTATTACAGAAATTGCAGTTGTAGCTGTAGAAACCCCGTAGTTGTGCTGNCTTTTTTGCCTTCTCCCCTCTCCCCCCATCCCAAATGCAGATAGGAGCTGCACTCTAATACAGGTATTTTTCAGAGGAGGTTTGTGTGGTAGAAGGGAACCTGCACGTTCCCTGTCCCATGGCCAGGAGCAGGTGGGTGGCAGCAGGGGAGGAGTGTGGGGTGGCTGCACCTTCTCTCCTTGTGCCAGCTTTGAGGTCTTTAGGCTTTGCTGCACAGCTCTGCTCATCCCTGCTTTGGGATTTTGATGTTTCTTCCCTTATTACTGGAATATTTTTAAACTTTACTGTAGCTGAGGAAGGGATGGAAATATTCGTAGAGGCTGCTGCAGGCAGTGAGGGGCCTTGAGGCAGTTTGTATTTGTTTGGCAGACTTATTTTTGTCTTTCTCACTGCCCTTTTTATTTCTGTAGACAGGTTTCTGTTTGGGTCACTGTCCTTTTCACTTGCATTTTCTTTTATAGGCTATTTGTATTCCTCTTTCTCACTAGCATGTATAAGTAGAGCAACAGATTCAATGGGGTGCCCTGAGTATGCCTGGAAGATATGCTACTGACTGATGTGGCTGGCACCTGGCTTGCTTCAGGGAGTGTCACCATCTCCTGGACACAAGATCTGCTCCCTGATGTTGCCTCAAGCCATTGGCTCCTAGGATGAGCCCCATGGCTGGCCTCTGACACTTCAGAGATGTCAGATCTTGCTGATGGAGGCTGCTGTGGCACATGTAGCTTCTGCTGAGGGCTCTGACTCTAGGCTGAATACTGTTCCCGAGACACAGGCGAGGCCTTGGAGCTCTCTGAATTGTCCAGGCACCTGGAGACCAGCACTATGTTGCAAGGTGTTGGAAGCTTCCATGGCCCATGGAGGGCATGAGGTGTGTTTCCTGCCCTACTTGCCTGTACTCCAGCATCTCAAATCCTTTTCCTCACAAGTCAGAAAGGCCCACGGAGCTGTAACAAGGAGAAAGCTGCAGATTTTTTGCTTTTCCACATGACTGTGGTGGTACATGTACTACGTGGTGATGCCAGTGAGTATCCTGCCTTGTCATCCACAGGGGCTGACATTTAGCATTAGTGGCTTAGACTCTTACAGAGGATGGCAGAGCAAGACAAGTTAGCTACTCAAACATCTAACCTAACATCTTCAGCTGATCTAAGGTGAAGGTTACTGTTTGATAGATAAACGGAGATCAAATCCAAGTGATTGGCCTCGAACTGACACCCCTGTAGGTGTTTTTATAAGCAAAGAAATAAAAATGAAAAGGGTGATATGGATCATAGAGTTGATCAAATTATTATCTATTAAATACTTTGCAAATGAGATGTTTGGTACACGTAACAAGGCTGCATATTGGAGATTTAAGCCTGCAGATAAGGACTAAATCATCTGTTAGTGCTGCCATTGCTGTTCCTGAGCACCAGCTCAGCATCTAGCTGAGCATAGTGGGGGTCAGTTTGTTCTCCCATGTAGCTTACTCCCTGAATGGGATGGAAAAAGAGAAAATGGCCTCAAGTTGTGCCAGGGAAAGTTTAGGTTGGATACTAGGAAAAGCATCTTCCCCAAAAGGGTTGTGAAGCTCTGGAACAGGCTGCCCAGGGAAGTGGTGGAGTCCCCATCCCTGGAGGGATTTACAAGATGTGTAGATGTGGTGCTGAGTTTAGTGGTGGGCTTGGCAGTGCTGGGTCAACGCTCAGACTTGATGATCTTAAAGGTCTCTTCCAACCAGAATGATTCTGGTGATGCAGAATCCTAGCAAAGCTTCTCCCTGGAAAATTGTTTTCTGAGAGGAGACTTCAGTTCTGCCCTCTGTTGCATTCACTTCTTTGAGTTGATACCCTGCTCTTGGTCAAGTTGTGTCAGAGGGAGCTGGGTGTTAATAGCTGTCTAGCTTCTTTTCACATTATGAGTATTTCTGAGCAAGGCTGAAACGTCAGGGCTGTGTTCAGACACCTTCCACTGGGGTGTGTCAGGACTGTTACTGGCCTGGGGGCGATTCCTCCCCAGCAGTTTGCCAGGACTCTGATACAGATTTGGCTGTGTGCACTTAAGAGCAAGTACCATGCCATACATCCAGATTTGTTCTCTTGCAGGACTGTGTCTGGGATCCAAGTTGCCCTAACAGTCTTTTCATTGTAGGGTTTTTTTCCTCAGGTAAAAAAATATCTTATACTTAGTGTTGAGAAACCTGCGGGCAAAGAGGATTTCTTGAAAATCCAGACTAAATATTCATGTTAGATGTCCTGATGCCTTGAGTTCTGATTATCAGGCCAGAAACAAGTTGCTTAATTGTAAAACTTCCTTCTGTAGGCCAGGGGAGGTGTTTGGACCCCTCCATTTACCTTGATGCCATTTTTCCAGATTGCAGAGAACCCGGAGATTAAGAGTTAATCACCTTTCACTTTTCTGTATGAAAGCTCTAGAGTTCTGTTAGGAATTGCTCATACAAACCTTATCAAATCTTAAACTTGTGTTTGCTTATTGGTAATCCCATCAAAATCATGTCTCATGGTCAGATTGACTCAAGGCTTGTATTCTGGGATGCATTTCACCCGGGTTGGCTCCTATAAGAACTGAAATAACTGGAGAGGTTAAGAACTGCTGCTGATATACCTAATTAATAGGTAACTTACATTGACTAACAGGTGCCTTCAGATTCCAGGGGTCGTTAAGAACAAACCTTTGAAGGTTTCTTGTGTTTGAGAGGGCCATTGAAGTGGAGAGCATTTGCTTTCACCTTGCCAGGCAGCTGGAGACAAAGAGGGGGCTCCATCTGCTGAGTGCTCAGGAGCTGCCAGGTGCTTAGGGCAGGGAGACCCTGGACACCCCAAAGACCTTGTCAGTAAGTGCCCCAGGAATGATGGTTATTGTGCTGTGAAATCCTGAAGGGGTTTTGTACTTGTGCTGCTCACCACAACAGAGCTGGCATGATCAGCTCTCACCTTCACACCCGGGGCTGACCTCCCCTACTTCACCTCTGAATAAACAGAGATAGTTTATCTTGACCAGGTTTTTATGGCAACCTACAATGCATTAGGTTCCCCCATCTGAATGAGTACACTTGTTTTTTATTAATCTCTGTGTCAGGAATACACTGTTAGTAATTCACAGCCTGGGAAATTTTGAGCACAGCTCTCCTGCCTTGGGTGGCAGTTACAAGGTGCTGACTGTGTCTATGCTGTTCAACCTATACACACCATAAACTAAAGGGAGACACAGTTGCCTTGTTTTAGACTCTCTTCTGGTACAAGAAGAGGGAAATCTAAATTGAAAACAGTTGTGATAGCCTGGAAGCTCTTGCTGGTGTTATTGATGGGCTCTTTGGTGATGGAAGCAGAGCGTAGGGTGCCAGAAGCACCACACCAGAGAGGAGGGTACAGGTCCTGGATGGAGAAATCACAGCCTAAGAGTTCAGCTGCTCAAGTCTGGCCAGTTTAATCTTAGTTTTTGTCTCCACATGAAAAACTGCTTTATCTCCTTCTCCCTCTGTTCAGTTCCTCAAGACATCTCTGTCTCAGTAGTTTCTATTCTTATTTATCCTTTTGCTCTCCAGCTTTGCTTACCCCATGTTTACCTCTCCTGGCAAGAACTTTAGATGTGGGGATTTAAAATGGCCTTGAAATAGGGCTGAAATCATACAGGTCCTTTCCTCCAAAGCCCTTAGGAGAGGTGAAGCTGGTACTTGTGTGATGAGTCTGAATTGAAATGTGGGCATCTGTTGATTCAGGAGTTCTTCTGGGAGTGAAACTAAACCACAAAATAAGATATAAGAAAACAAGCCGCAAAACCTTCATCTGAAAAATGTGCAAAGCTTAGTGAAAGAGTAAGAAGTTTAGTTTCCAGAGTCAATAGTCTAATAATAATGTTAGGAGAGACTTGCTGTTGCAGCAGAAATAAGGTGGTGTCCTTGTATTGTGTACATTTAAATGCAAGTGTTTACTTTTAACTGTCATTTTCCCATTATACAAAGGGGAATGCCAATGCTTTGTACTCACTACAAACCATGTACGGAGAAACAAAAAAGTCTAGTCACCAGAACAAGTAAAGGCAGTTTGCCTTTGCAGTGTTTATTGCAGCTTTCTCTTTTCTTTTTTTTTCCCCTCTCCTTGCTCTTTGATAAGAATCCCAATGGGGAGCAGGCAGCATTTGCTGTCTGTAGTCTAGGCCAAGGACAAAAGGGGTGAATATTTTAGTGCTGGTGCTTGTGCCCATCTCTTCAGCTTGTAACTGAACTCTCCAGTTATCTCTTCTGAGCCCACTTTTCAACCATTACTGAGTTGTTTCCTCTGGTGTAGCCTAGTCATTAGCATGAATAAGGGCTGCTTGTTCCAACCCAGTTGCAGATTGACATCTTGGTGGTAGCTGACCCAATCCTTTTCATTCTTCTTTTGTTCTTCTTTTTCCTTTTTTTTTTTTTTTAATACCATCAGCGTCATAAGCAGCTGCTTCATTCAGCCTTGTCTCCTTGTTGGAAGAAATGGTAGAGGCAAGCCTTCAACATGTTACTGTGCCTCATTATAGCCACCTTGGCACTGTTGCACAGCAGCAAACTGAGGGTCTGTCTTCACACAGGTGAATCTGTACTGCACAACTTGGTTTGACAGGTCACCACAGTGAACCACCTACATATAGAATCACTTCTGCAAAGAAGGTCAAAACCAGAATGTAACTGGGCACCTAAAGCTCAGTATGGAATGTGTTTGCAGTCCAGCAAACTCAGCTACCTTCATTTTATAATTTGGAAATGGAAGCACAGAGGGGAAAATGATGCACCTGTACTGATCTGAAGGCTTCTCCATCACCACAGACACAGGACTACAATATTTTGCAGCCTGTGTCAAACACACCCACGTTGCACTGCTGGTTAGTGTCAGCTGTCAAAGCAATTGTCTCTTGGCTCGTCTTCTCTTCTAGAATTGTTTCCTTCAGACTGTGGGAAAAGGAGATGGAGCTGCAGAAGGACAAAGAGCTGGGAACAAGGAATTAGTGACCTGACAAGGCAGGAGGCAAGGAGAAAGAAGGCAGGATGTCTTCTTCCTAAAGATCAACAGGCATTTTGGGGCTGACACAGGTGATGGCAGAGCAGGCTGCTGGTTCTGGAAGGAGGTTGGTGGCTGTGGTCAGCACAGACATCATGTCAGTGACTCATCCAGAGCAGTGAAGAGCCTGCTGCCCAAGCATACAGTCACTGCTGTGCTGGCACAACCTTTTGTGGGTGTCAATTGCTTCAGCACAGCTGTATTTAGCTTTTGTGCTGCTGGATGTCACGTTTAACTTGATTAAACTGAGGTGTATTCTTTAGTTTTAGGAGCCAGTGTGCCAGGCAGATGACCCGCTGAAGGCTGGAGGTGAACATGTTTTCAAGGGGGTGTTCAGCCCAGGCACAACTCACTTTGTGTTAATAAAGATTTCAACTGAATGGATGATGGAATGTTCCTTTATTAGGAAGGAAAGTCACCTTCTCTCTCCGATGGATCAGTTGATCTGTGGCACACTGGGCCAGACAAGCTCATAGTCCCTCATGGAAGCATCAGGACTCTTTCAAAGCAGGCTGGGCAGTTCTGCAGGCACTGGCAAGGGCAGCCTGATAAGTAGCCAGGACTTTGGTTAATATTGGAACCTTGCACCCAGCCTTTAGCTAAATGAGGAGTTCCATGGACTCAGGGTGATGGAGGAGTTCTGTGGCTGTGGAACAAAACATTAGAGATGAACATTACTCAGTTCTTCATGGGGCAATTTTCTTATGTGTTCATTTGCATTTAAAATTGGAGTTGAAAATAAGGCTTTTAGAAACTTTTAATTTCTATTTAATTATGAGAATTTAACTTCAGGGTCTCTATCTGATTTAAAAGAATAATTAAAATTAAGTATGGCTGGAGTGATTTTTCACAGTTTTTCTGCCTGTCCTTTAGGACTTAAAGTAATAGTAAATTATTTGTGGCTGGGGGTGATCTATATGTAAATTCCATTAAGAATGGAATTTTGTTATAGAGAAATTCAGATTATGAAAATGACATTGCTGCCTTGAACGTCAGTAGCTAATAAATGCATTGGTTGTTACCATTACTTCTCCTAATGTCCTCAATTAAAATGATTTAAAATAGTACAATAGATAAGCAAGATCAATTAATTTTATAAGATGATCAAAGGAATGTAGTTCTGCATTGTAAACGCTCTAAATGTGATAATGGCTTTATCAGGCGGGAAAATAATTTGAAGTAGCTTAAACCTTATTCATTTTAGCTCAAGGGGCTTTTGTTTGTAGCTAATCAAATGGTCTTTTGTATTTGCTAAGGTAGAATTTTCAGATCCTGTGCATTAATTTCACAGAGTAAATTTCAGACATTTTTGAAAGTAGCCCAAAAAATTCTCAGAAGGCTCCGATCTCCGAGGGTCCCATGTAATCAAAGAAAACTTGATTATATTGATGTTCCTGAGCAGGAATAATTTGTTCCCATTTGCAGTTTTTGAGGACATTATTTCAGATTGCTTTGCTGCAGTGGCACTTCTTTTATCAAGCTGGATAAAGCATCAACCTGTGCCCAGGCTGAACTTCCTTGTGACTGACCTTTCAGATACATGGTTAATTATATGGAAGTTCTCAGGTATTTCATGTTAAGTCTCTAGCTCTGGAAATGGAATATCTGGATGGTATGGTAAGAATACATTTGCTGATGACACATGTAAGGTGGCTTTGAAACCATGGAAGAAGTAGTGTCGTGTTGGTTAAGATATGGGGAAGAGAGGTTCATAATCCTGGGAGATTTCCTCCTTCGTTTAATAATGACCATGTCTTTGTTTAGAAATCAAATCACTTTGGCCCCACTGTGCCTCAGCTTACCCACTTAGAATATTTTTGACTGAAAAAGTGCATGAGAGGTATAGGAAAAATGTACCTAGATCATCTAAGGCACCAAGAAACACTAGAAGGTGACAACAGGTACCATCCATCTCCTGTGTTTGGATACAATGGAGTCAACTTGGAGTTGAGAAGCCTCCAATGGAACAATTTTGCCTGCTCTGTCACTTGTGTAATAATAATCCTTCATATTGTGTTACCTGTCCAGGTTTCATGAAGGGTTGTCCCACCCTGGGACAGGCTGCCCCAGGAAGCTGTTGGGTCATATCCCTGGAGGTATTGCAAAGACATGGAGATGCGGCACTGAGGGACATGGTTTAGTGGTGGACTTGGCGGTGCTGGGTTAATGGTTGGACTTGATCTTAAAGCTTTTTTCCCCAACCAAAATGATTCTATGATCTTTCTAGTGTCTGGTTTCCTGCTGTCTGATGAAAGGCCCTAGAGGGGAGCAAATAGGGTCTATGTAGTGGAGGTGGTGCTTTCTCTTTGTGGAAGGTAAATAGGGGGAACATCTGAGGAGAGAAGCAGGCAGCCTGCTAGAGGATGCTTTGCCCTTTGATAATTTGCACTTCAGACTCCTGCTGAACGCATGGGCTGTGCTTTGAGATGTGTCATATTCCTCAGCTGGCTAAGTGGGTTTCATGCATGTTTGGCACCTGCATTCTCTCATCTCTAGATTAGGCTGTGATAAAGCACTCTGAAAACATTTACATGGATTTATTAGAAAAGAATCTCAACATCAACAACAAGCCCCCAACCATCCAATGTCCTCTCTGGCATGTAGAAAGAGAAATGGGAAAGAACATGGGTCAGCATTTCCAATTGCTGATTTGGTCTTGGTGCTTTCATTAAGTGATTCTTTCTGCCCCCAAGAGCCTCACCTGTGCTTACCCCTCCCTCCCCACTGCTATTTACAGAAATTACCCACCCTGCTTTGTTTTGGGAGCCTAGAAGAGGCAAACCTTGTTCTTCTCCCCTGAGTTTGGGCTCTTTTGACCTTCAGCTGTTGTAGTTTGAGCCCATGCCTCCCGAGCATGACCCACACTCAGCAGTGAGGAGGTTTTGCTCTGCCCTGTGTACCGAGATCATACTCGCTCTATCCCAGGTACCTCTCTTTATACAGCACAGAATCATGTCTGTAATCTAAGGAGCTCCTGGGCTGCTTGTCTTTCACCTTGATGTGGTTAGCAGGAATGCTTGGGCAAGCTACGATGTGCACACACATCATAAAAGCTTTATAAAACTCTGCTCTTGGGTTTTTTTATAATCACAGTTAGATAGAGTGGCTGTAAGTGCTTTCTAGAGTTACCACACAAACACAGTGTGTTGGTGTTGGTGCAGTGTTGTTCTCTATAATATCACAGTAATTTTCTCAACATTTTTATAGCTTGCAAAATAATTTTAGGTAGGGTTAAAGTGGCAGGAGTTGTGTTCTGAGAATACAGTGAGTATGGAATTGATTTCCAATGAGGGAAACCTCTGGCTGAGCTCTCAGGCTCTCTGTTGAAGCGAGGTGTAATTTAGAATATGGTTTCATGTGCTTGTGTTTGCCTGGACCATGCCTAGGTAGGCAGTCATCTGCAGTTTATACTGGGATTTTGTTTGTTTTTCATTTCTTCTGGGTGGGGTGTTGCAATATTTGAGCTGAAGCCTCAGCTGTAATGGGCAAAGTGCTGGAAGCACTTTCAGTGCCTCTCCATGCAATGCTCCAGTTAAAACTTTTCCTTGGGTTTTTTTTCTAGTGCTGTTTCTTCATAAGCAATTAATAGCTGTTACTTTTGTATGTATTTCTAACCTATAACTTTTTGCTGTTGTCTTCAAGTTTTTGTGCATGTTCTCTATTACTTTTGTTGTTATAGAAGTAATTGAGCAAAACAAGGACCAAGGCAGAAATCTTGGGTTTGATCAGCTCTGTACCAGCCTTCTATTATTTTAATCTAAACTGTTTCCTGAAGTTGTTGCAAGGCATGTTCAGCAGTGACTGCCAAAAGTTGTGGTAAAGCCCCAGAGTACCTGCATCTTGCTCTCCCCAGCATCTAAAAAGCTAGAGGTTGGTCAAAGAAGATGTTTTGTGGCCATATTGGTTCAAACTGAAGTTAGCAGTTGGATTTGATGATTTTAAGGGTCCTTTCCAACCTGAACAATTCTGTGATTCTACACGTAGCTGAGTATTTTGTCTCTCAACAGTAGCCATAAGCTCTTAAAAAGTAAGACTGGGGTGGACATATGTTACATCCTCCTATATTCTTTAAAACCTTTCATCTCGGGGAGCTGGTGAGACTTGTGAGCTTCATGTGTAACCTCCTCCTCCTCCTCCTCCCACTGGAGTGGGAAGTGGGTCAGTCCCCATCCATGCTCACTGCCCAGAGCTTTTACAGACCAAGAGCAAAAACCCTCATCTCTTTTGTTGTGTGTTGTTTTATTTTCAGCTGAGGATACTAGAGTTACACACAGTATTTATCATGCAGGCAAATCTGGAATTTTCTCCTACTTGTTAGTAATTCCCAATACTTGGATTTTTTTTTTGACAGACGATGTTTTTGTGGATTTAACTCTTATAACACCAAGATCCACTCCTGAGCAGTACTGGCCAGATTATTTTCATATTGTTTTTTCTTGAGAATCCCAAACATTGGTTGGGTTTTTTTCTTATTGCTTTTATTATTTTGAATGTGATTGGTCGTGTGATGGTTATAGTATCAGACCTATACTGACTGATTTACAGTTTCCCAAGTCCTAGATATAAATTCCTTTATCTTTCCAATATTAGTGGTTTACAGAAAAATCTTCAGAACCTGAAATGAGCACATTTTCTGCACAACATCTGCCTCAGGAGAGAGAGAGCCAGAAACAGCCCCAGTATGTGAACTGGTCTGACAGAGTAAAATCAGCATCAGGTCCCAAATGTGTGCTTCTTTTATTTCTTACAAAGAGAAGGTACCTTTGGTGTGCAGGCTAAAGAAGGGGAGAGATGTAGGGGAGATGAGAGAGGTGTGCATCGTTGCAGCACTAAAAGGATACAAGTCTTGAGGAATGAGCTAATCAGGATTTTGCATTTCCAATTTGTTGGAAGAGAAAAGTCTTGTTTTTCCTGCTGCTCCCCAAGACATTGATCTAACTATGTACCACAGAAGGGTCACACACACCCACATACATGGGGAAAAGGTGTATCTGCTTTTTTAAACATATACCCATATGGTAAATAAAACGATTGAAGAAAAATATTTGCTGATACTGGCTTGTCATCATCTCTGCCAGCTGCCTGACCAGTTACCTTCATGACACAGCCCAGCAAATATTAAAGTTTAGATCAAGAGAAGGAGGTATCGTATTGAAACCGTTTGCTCTGTGTACCTGCATCCAAATGGAGCCCTCTAATACAAGGACCAAATGAAATAAGCTTGGGTCAGTCACACAACTCCAGTGTGTGTTGGAGCTGAAATACTGCACTTCATCTGCAGTGTAATTCCATTTGTGCTATTACATAATTAAATTGAGACTTGAATCAGGCGTTTTAAAAGATTATGTGACCAGATGCAGCTTGAACAAGGGCCAACTTTTGAAATAGTGCTCTTTTCATGATGCCTTGCTCTTGGGTTTGTCAAGGGCTGGGGTTTTGTTGAGGTTGGGTTTTTTGGTGGGGGGAGGTGTTGTTTGGTTCTTTGTTTTTGTTGGTTTTTAAAACTTAAAACCAAATGTTGCCAACAGCTAATGAATTGATATGATCTGAGCCCGGAGTACTTCTTTATACAATTCAAAATCAGCTTTGGGAAAGGGAAGGGAGGAAGAAACCAAACAAAAAACCCCTGTGAAGTCCAAAATGTGTAAAGCATGAAGTAATGACGTCCCCACTCATATAGGAATGTAAACTAAAGCTGCAGAATATGCTTTTATCAAATCATTCTCTTAATTAGGTTTTAGCAGAATGCTTTAGAGTCAAGGTTTTGTTGAATAATTCAATTATGAAGCAGTACACCTAATTTTCAAAGCCAAATGATACTGTATGAGATAATCAGCATGAACAACTGACTTTTACATCTGTAAAGACAAGTGCTTTGGGGGAAGAAAAAATAAGCCCCCCAAACAAAACAAACTCTTTCCTCTTTTTTTTTTTTTTCCTTACCATGAACTTCACTTTACCATGCCAGGCCACCCCAGAAAGTTTGTAAATTGTGGCATTTGCCACCTGGGAAGCAAGCCAAGGAGAACTCAGAGCTGTGTGGTGAAGCTAAACTGTTGCTACAACAAATTGTGATAGGGGAATTGTGGGTGAAGGTGAAAATTCCATGAATTCAGGTTATTTTTATTAATTCACTGTCCTGTGTTTATGAGATTTCAGTGCTACCTAATTTGATCCTGACCTCTAGCCTATGTATTGGTTGTAACTCAAACCCTGGGCTCTACCTGAATCCTGATCCAGTTCCAAACACAGTTTCTGCTTGATCAAAGCAAGCCTACAAGTGGTGGTGTTTGTGAGGCTTTGGAGACAGCCCCGGTGAGGAGCTAGAGCACATCTCCCCACTATCATGTGCTACCAGAAGTCACTGTTGCCAAGCCAGTAAAGTGTATTAGATTTTGTTCTGGTTTGTTGTGGCTTTTTGGTTTTTTGGCCAGAAAATCTTTCCAACCAGGTGTGTCTGTGTTCCCGGACGTGTTCAGATAGTGCTGGAGTTTGTAATGCTTTAATGTAACCAAATAAATGCCCAAAATCATGGGGCACAGTCAGGGTGGAACAGGTGGTACCACAGCTTCTGGGGGCAAGGAGCCTTGCTTTGGGTTTCCAGTAGTGCTGTGTCCAACAAGTGCTGAGAGCACTGGTCACTTGAACAACTTGATAAGATATCAAAATGAAAGATTTAATGAAGGAAGCTTCTCATCTCCATCTCATTTTTGCTACAAATATTACCCTAAGTCTGCACCAGTTCATACAATGCATGTGAGCAGATCCTGAGAAGGTTTGGAGACAATACCTGGGGTGAGGTATTTTTTTGGGGACTGCTTACTCTTGACCCTGTAATGGCACAGTGAACTTAGTCACAGTTCTGGAAGTGTCTTTTATGATGTTCTCCTGTTCTGGATGTGTATCCTGTAGACTGTGACCACTTGTGTTGTTCCACCTTACAGGCTGCTTTCTTGTCTTGTGCAGAAATGCATTACTAGTGTATGTCTACTTTAAATATTGTAATATTTCTTGGAATGAAAAGTAATGCATAAGCAAAAGAGTACAATGTATTATATTTTTAAATTCAAGAAACTGTTACCAGTCATTTGCATCTTGGTAAGAGGGAAGGTCTCCAGTGTTCTGAGAAATCTGGGATTTGAATGTGGCCTTAGTTGAACTGCACAAAAGAGCAGTTCCCCAGTTCCCCTCTGTACTGCCTGTAACACTGCTTCATTTACCAGCTCTCACGTTGCATTTAGAGGGTTTATGTCTAATAAACAGCTCTGCAGGTCACAGTGTCTGAGCCAGTAGGTAACGTTCACCATTATCTTCATGAAGGTCCTCCAAGGAAGGGAATGACTCTTCCCATGGCCGCAATGCAATCCCAAAAAGGGAACAAAGTGGCTTGGTGACCACGCTGTGTGATGTGGGAGCTCCAGGTATGGTGTTCTCTGCTCTCATCCCCACATTAGGAGCAGCAAACTGAAGAGACATGTCCTGGATTCTTTCTACATAACTTTGTTTCTCACTGAGATACATGTTTAAGTGAAACCTCCTTGGTACCTTCTGTAGGCAATGGTGAAAACCAGGCGTGACTCCAGGAAGGGGACAGGGTCTAACCTTGGGGTGGTGGAATCACCCTCTTGGTCCATGCACCTTGCTGCCCCTGATGTCCAGAAGAGCTGCCCTGCAGAGTCACCACGTTACATGCTGCAGTTGGAGGGGAGGAATCCCCTGGGCAAGGGGGCATTTCCAGGATGGGCAAGGCTGTTTGAGTTGGGGACAGAACATGGAACATGCCTTTCCCTGCCCTTGCTTTAATGCAAGGCCTCATTTCTCAGTCTCATCTTGTCAGGCATCAATTTCTTGATCTGGTTTGCCTGGTTTTATTAGTTTAGAGCTCTAGGAGAAGATGGCCACTATTTTGTAGCAAAATATTCACCCTCCTGGGAAAGCCAAGTGTATATCCACCTTAGAAACCCTGTGGGAGGGTTTCATGGGAGCAGCAAAGTTCTTCTCCCCAAAGCTGCTGTAGATTTCTGTTTGCTGGTGAACTTTTCTGCTTTAAGAATGAAAAACAGCTTTGAGAAGCATTGAGTAATATAAGCATCACTTTGGTTGTAGCATCTGGAAACTTCAGTGCTATCATTATTGTGATGCTCTATTTCAGCTCATGTACATTTCACAGTGGTGGTGGTACTTGAAAAATATTTGTAAAAGTTTACATTTGTAAGAACATGTTAAGAAATAACTTTTTTTTCATTTGAGTGGCTGTTAGCAATGCAGAAAAGCAGTTAAAAATCATTTCACATGCTTGTTTTGCCAAGCCATGGATGGCAGTGGGGTGTGTACAAGAGCAGTGGATATTATTATTATTATTATTTATTATTATTACTACAAGGCTGGGGTCTCCTCCCAGTTTCCATTGAAACCTTAGCATTTCTACTGATTTTATAGGGATTTGTTTCCATAATTTGATTTCACCAAATTTAGATGATTGCATGATTATTAGTAGTGCTTGCAGCTTAGAATTCTTTCAGTGGATATTTTTTTAAGTGACTGCAGAGTCTGATGAGCCATTCTGTACAGTACAGAAGAAATGATATATTCATGAATAGAACAAGACAGAATATCACTGAAAACTGGAATATTTGGTGGAGTTGTATATTTAATCTCACTACAGGAAAAGTAGGAAGACTTCATTGTTATGGCTGGAATGAGTGTTAATTTGCTTTTACATGCAAGTGAAAAGCTTTGTACTGCTAGGTGTACAGAGAAGGTGAACTCTTTCTATTCTAGGACTTCAAATTGGCATCACCAATTGATTGTGGTGCTGCTTTTCAGAGTGGTGGAACTCTCTAACCTGGGCACCCAGCTGATGTTGCAGATGAGGCAATAGCACAGGCTGAGTTCACAGCTTCCAGGTCCTTCCTTAGACTGCACAAAACTTCTACCCTCGGCAGAGAAGGCAGGTGATGGGGCAGTTGAAGTCTAATTGCTAATCTTTGTTCCTACAAAGATGCATCCCTAATAAATCAAAATTCCAAGCTACAATACTTGTTGCAGGTACTTCAAGCTCGTATTTATTTTTCATTTACCTGCCCTTCCTCTCCTGAGCAGTACTGGTCCAAGAAAGTCTCCTAACTTCAAATGATTTGGTTATCCATAGAATGCCACCCTGCTCTGGTTCAGCTCTTGGTTAGTGTGTTGTTTCTACTTAATCAGGAACAATCTTAGAAAAAAATCCCAATGACCTTTCCATTACTCTTTCCCAAGGTTTTCTTGTGTGCATGGGATTGTGGCGGACACCTTATAAACTGGTGCAGCTGAGTCATCCTCTTGGCTTTTCCCAAAGTTCCATAACTGCATTTTCACCATTTTTGCATTCTGTTAAATACAGAGAAGCTCTGGCTAGATTTGAGAGGTTTCTCTAGTCATTATGGGTCTGTAAATACAGTCATCACCATAAACGCCCCTCTGTTTCCGTTCGCTCCGCAGAGGTCAAGAGATGAGGCTGGTTTATGAGCTTATTCTGCCATGTGTCACTATTGGCAGCACAATAGCACAGCAGGATGGAGAGGCAGCTCTCACCTCTCCATTTATTACTCTTGTCAACTTGGAAAGGATTTTTTACCTTGTGAAAGGCCCATCAGCAATGAATCAGTGAAGTGAAGACGACAGTTGATTTGTGAATTCAGATTATATAAAGTGACTAGGCTTCAGTGGACTGTGTAGATAAAGCAACTGTCATGATAAGGTGGCATGTGCAATTCCACAAAACCAAATTTATTGCGCATTTGAGGAAATCATCCTATTTTAAAATGCCATAAATTTGAAATTGAATATAAGTTATACTCTTGAATTTTGATTTATATTTTGAATATTTTTAATGTGATGCTAAGTAGCATAAATTCAATGCTAGGAGTTTATGCATTCTTATTTTAAGGGTCATTTTGATTTTTCTTCTGAATAGGTTATCACATTCCTGATATTTTATTCCAAGCAGAAAAATAATTTCATTTGATATTTACTCTTAATAAACATCAGCAAAGATCAAACTATGATGGCTGGAATAAGGCAAGAATAGCAGGCAAGGTTGATGGAGGAAGAAGGGAGGGCACAGTTTTCCTCTCTATACACATGCAAACATGTGCACTTATTAGTAGCAAATGCTGTGTTTGTTGTCAATATGTATTTCCAGATCATTAGCAATATAAATGCCTCTCTGGTGTTTAATAGAGGGAAGTGAGCATCTTCACAGCCCTCTTTCCTTTGACCTTTGCTGTGGCACTCGGAGGGTTTTCTTTGCTTACAGTTGCAGATTCCTCCACCAGCCCCACGCTCTGAACTGTTGGGTTTGGGAGCAGCATCTCATGCTCCAACTCATGGGGCTGTTCAGTGGTGTTGCAAAACTCAGCTGTTTCATAGAACAATGTTTTGTTTGGGGTGGAAGGTACGTATGGACCCACGTAGTGTGATGCCACTTGAAGGAGAAAAGGTCCTGGCACAAGCCGTAGGAAAATATTGTGACTAACCACCCCTTCTTGGTGGCTGTGGAATATCCATTACCCGTTTTAAGAGCTGCCAAATGCTATAGGATTAGGCAAGGAATAAGCAGTCTTTTCAAAATATTTCATGACAGCTTTACATTAAAAAGAGTTTTAGGTTAAGAACATAACACCTGCTGGACTGGATCACATTCGGATGGGCTCTCTGACATGGGTCTGCTCCAGATGCAGGCAGAAAGGTGCAAAGAAACCCATAGTGGACAGCTATGGAAAAAGTCAAGTGGGGAATTTTCTCCCTAAAGCAATGCATTTAGCAATTGGCTTATGCCCTCGAGCCTGAGTTTTAGTATCACTTATAAATGTCTTTTTCCTTTCTGGTATAACTGTGGATGTTCTTATTATTCACATAAACGTCTAAGCCTTTTTGAATCCTGCTAAGCTCTTGGCTTTTATAATACCTTGTGACAATGAGTTCCACATGTAAATTTGGTAGTATATAAAAAATACATTTCAGTATAGATTTGCTGCCTTTAATTTCACCAGGCACTTTTTTTCAAAGGTTGGAGCTTTTAAAAAAAAAACCCCAAGCCTTCAGAAGGCGCACACAGCTACAATAATGACTTTAATATGTTTCATTATTTATTTTGCTTCTTGCTTTAGAGTCACGAAACAAGGAAGTTCACAGGGTCTACAGGCCATCTTAAGACAGACCCTCATTCTCTTACAACACATCTGGGCCTATAATGTCACTTCAGAGAGACGCCTCCTCTCCACTCCCAGTCCTGCAGAGTTTAGCAGAGAGTTTCTGCCTGAGCTCTGCCTGTTTTGTTGATTATTAAATTTTAGGTTTCAGCCTGGACTTTAGAAAGCAACGTACTTCAAAGAATTGTTGGTTTGCATAAGCGTCCACATGTTTGGACGCTTACCAAACATATGGGGTTCTCTGAATTGCCTCTGCCCATAAAATGAGATGGACATCTTGAGCAACCAGATATTTCCTCGGATATTCTTAATATCAGCAAGTTATAATCTTTAGGTAAATGTGAACAAAGATTAGTTTAAGAGTGGGTGTTGTTTACCTGACAGCTTGTTTGAGAGAGGTTTTTATTTAATTGCTAGATTGGCCTCTCACACGTTAACTATGTCTATACTGGCAAGGATAAGACTTGTCGTATTTTACTTTTGTATCGTTTGGATGGTGAACTGATGCATGTGAATCTGAAAATGAGCCCTTTGGAGAGAACTTCTTGGGAGCTATTGCGGCCAGAAATACCTCCTGGTGTGTGCCAGGTCAACATTTCCCCTAAGTATGTTCTAGGCAGAGCTGGCTCTCTGATGTGGTGCAGGCTTCTGACCTTCCAAACAAGGCACTGCTGCCACAGACTTTCCAGAGCCCAGATGGCAATAAAACCTGGGCTAATGTTCTACCTCCGTAGTTTAACAGGAACATTTAAACCACCTTCTAATTCCTCTACGCTACCTATGAAAGCATTTAGAAAAAGACCACAGTGCCTCACAGCCTTTTTCCTTGTGTGGTATCACTAGCCAGCAGAGATCTGGAGCATCCGCTGTGGTTGGTGTTTTGGTTGCATTTGTGCCTGGGATCATGGGATGGATGGATGCTCTGTTCATCATGCCCATGCTCCAGCTCTAACTGCACATGCTGGAGAACTGCAGCAGAGGAACAGAAGTAGGGGTGAAGAGACTGATCCAGAAAGAAGCTTCAGATGCTTGAATAACAACCCTTATAATCCACAAGACTATGAGTTGCTTGTTACTTAGGCAAGGACACAATTTAACTGGAGAGGAGAAACGCAGAATGAGTTAGAATCCCAAGCACTAGACCAAGGAGTTTGAGGTTATCTGAAAATAACAAATCTGATTAGTGGAATTCTGTTGTGTGGGGTGGTTGCTACATTTGCTAGGGTGTAATGAGTACTGGAGAGACTGTTTATCATTTGCATGGTTTTGTAAAAAAAAAGAAGCAAAGATTAATAGAGATTTCTGTAGGAAGTGTGGTGAGAATGTGGAAGTTTACAAAGCAAGTCAGCTCCTTTTTTTTACTGTATAGTGTTTATTATAAGGGAGAGGAGAGATGGAGAAGACTCGTCTGCTTTGGGAAGGGCAGTCCGTAAACTCACCTTTAAAGTGTGCAAAAGTACAATTAATGCAAAGAGTGGAGCATCTCTCTGTGTCCATCACTTGTGTTTCTGGCACTCGGGATCTCTCCCTCCCAAACACAACTGCAGCTGCACCGTGTGCTGTACAGGGCACCACGGAGCTGCTCTTTGCCCCAGAGGTTTGCAGCTGGAGCAGCACAGAGGCAGAGCAGGGAGGTGAGGAAAGGCAACTGTGCTGGGCAGGCTACAAAGCTGGGAAGTAATTTTTCCCTTCCTGATGGCATTTTGACAAATCACAAAGATCTTTGTTTCTTCAAACAAAGCGCATCTTTCTTTCCTTTCCATCTCCTGTGTTAGAGCTGCTCCTCAGCTGAGAGCAGCCCTGTGCTGGGGGGACAGACAGGGCAGCGGGCTGGAGGTTGCCACTAGACTGTAGGTAAATGAGGCAACACTTGTGCTTCTCTTCTGAGGGGCTGGCAGCTTTGAAAACCAGCTTTCATGTGAATATCGGAAACTTTATTGCCTTGACTTGGGTGACCTCATCCACTAGAATGAAGTCATTCATCGAGCCAAGAAAGACAAACCTTCGTTCCAGAGAATTAATCAAGTCCATCAAGTGCTCTGCTTACATCTTATCTCCAGCCAGTGAGAGAGCAAGCGGTTAAAAACCTGACAGCCACCAGATAGCCTCCTGTTCTTCATGTTATGCTAACATCAAAAAGGAGCAAAGAGGCTTCCAAAAGCTCAAACTTGCTACTGGATAAGCACAGCTTGACATAATTTCTGACTTGGGGATTACATTGTTTCAAATCAAGGTATTTCTTGGAGAACAAAAACATGGCATTCCAGTGAACTTTAGCTTTTTTTAAAAAAAACTATTAACTCTGCCAGATAGGAATGCTGAGCACATAATTGCTCACCCTGCCTTTTCATCCCAAGCTATCGCAGAACCCATAAACATTCCAATTAGGCAGCCAATTAAAATGAGAAAGAGCCCTCCTGAATTATACAGCAGTTGGAGGCTGTTCTGCCTTTCTAGTTGTCAGCCAGTGAAAGGTTTTTATTGCATTTGAACTGAAGGAGGTGAAAGAATTAAGTGAAACAGTGATGTTTGAAAGGCCCATGTGAAGGGGCAGAGCAGTGATAATGGTTCTCAGCACTAGTGACAGGGAGCCATTAGTAAGCTATGAAAAGCTTTGTTATGCTAAGAGGTGGACATTATAGAAGGTAGAATAAAGCAGTTACTTATAAATAAAAAAAACCTTTAATTTTGTTATTTTATTACTATTGTGGCAGGGACTGGATACTTTGTAAACCTGGTTATTTCATGCCATGTGTTGGGGTTTTTTTAAGGGATTATTTTTCAGCTAAGCTGATGCTGGCCATTCTGTTCCCAAAGTGTCTAGTGTGGATTTTTTTCAGACTAAATTATTTTGTGGCCCAAAGGCATCCATTGAGTTCTCAGATAGCGATGCTACGACACAGAGATCCAAAGCCAGAGGAGGCAAAGGGAACAGCTAAATGTTTAGGATGCTGGATTGAGAACATACTGCATCATTTTGCCCAGGTGGGTTGTAGCAGAAAACTTTCCCTTTCTTAGTCTCCATGAGATGTGGAATCATGCTAGTTCTCTTTATGCACCATAAAGTCCTCTTTGCTGTGCTGGTTTGTACCCTTGGTTACACCATTCTTGGCCTTTGGGTCATGGCTACAGCAGCTCCATAGAGCCTGAATTACAGGTGTGAATTTAGCAGCCAACTTGTTTCTCCTGGGGCGTACCCCACACCAAATCCTAGGGAAAGACCTGGTTTGTCCTAATACCACTGCATTGTGTTAATTTTCCTGCTTTTCCCCTTCCTCTCCACCTGTTCAGTGCTCTTGGCAAGGTTTCACACCACTAGCAGCCCAGTCATGGCTGTACAAGGAGGAACTGAGTGAAGAGGAGGTGGTGGTGGGGTGGGTAGTACATGGGTTGGTCCTTCCCCTGCCTCAGACCTGTCTGAACACAACTCTGCCAGACTGAGTAATTTGTATCTTCCTTAGGGCAGCAATGACTTATTCTATATTCTTCTGAGCTTGAATGTTCCTATGTTGCTTAACCTGAAATAGTATCCCCTGAATGTGTCTGTTTAGTGGCAGATGAGGTCAATGGATACCACAACTTTTTTTTTTTTTCCTTTTTCATGTGAAGCAGTTTCGGTGTCTTATGCTCAGTTTTCCAGGCAAGCTTTGTCTCTCTGACTGCTCCTTTCTTCTCCACAGTGCTTTGTGTCTCTCCTTGCATACCTCCCTGTCCCTTGCTGCCTTTTCCCCCATATTTTCCATTTTCTCCATTAATATTTACTACTCTGCCATTGCCTATGTAAGGGACCCTGTAGTGCAGCTCTGGTCTGAGCAGAGCTCAGTTGGGATTACTGCCTTCTCCTCACACCTTCAGGTTCCTACTTGTCACCACCCTGCCACAATGGGAAAGGGTCTGTGGGTTTGCAGCAATTGCACATGATCCTTCTGCAGAGCTGCCTGACCAGCACTCCAAGGCTGTGTTCAGATAGGTCTTCCTGGAGAGGGATAAACAGCAGCAAGAACATCAAAGATGGAGACTGGGTGGGCACTACAGCCATGAAACTATCAAGTGCATCTATCCTACAGCTTTTCCAGAGGCAGAATAGTTTATTTCTTAGAAATGTGGGTTTTGGTAGCTTGGGAAGTATGACTTTTTTGTAGAGGTGGTTTTCTATGTTAAAAAGCATAAAAAGCAGGAGTCATTCTGTGCATAACATGTCCTAAAGCTTATATTGAAGTGTTTTCCCACTTGGATTTGTGTATGCATCTTATCAGAACAGGGCAAAAGGAGGCTGGGTGATATTTTATAGTATCTGTGGTGCAGAAGGTCAGACTAGGAGTAACAATCACTTCCAGCAAGTGCATCTGTGTAAGTCGTTTTGTTTCCATACTAAGACATGGCAGTGTTGTTCTTTCTTTTTCTTTTTGCCAACTTACCCAATGGAAAGCAGCATGTCTGGGATGATGGCTGGGCTTGGTAGAGGCAGCACGTGCTGCTGGCTGAACATGGGTTTTTCTGCAAGAAGGAATAAAGAAGGGCTAGGCTGGGTTGTTTCTGGAAGGCCACTCCTGTCTTGAGGCTAATGCCATCCATTTCTAGACATTTATTTCTAGTTTGACTCCTGACTCCTGGAAGGCAACAGAAATGCTTCCAGTGGCTTCAGGGAATCTGGTGAACTTGTAGCAGCAACTCTTTGTTGCTTTCCCCCTTCTTCATGCTGTGGTGAAGGGTGCTCACAGTGCTTCCATGGAGAGGTGGTACCTACCTGTGGAGAGGGAAATGGTGAGTGGTGTGCCAGTGAGTGTCCCACACTGCTCCTGATGAAGTGGACGTGCACCAGCATAGAGGCAGAAAATGGATTTCACTTAAAATAGCAGCTTTTAATTTCAGGAAAATCTCACCTTTGTATAGGAACAACACAAAGCTATTTTTAGGGGGTAGAAGGTACTCAAAGACAAACTGACTGCATCTCTTGTGGTTAAAAAAAGAGTGTTTTTCGTGCAGGCCCCAGACCAAATGGTGTTTTCTAGACAAGAGAGTACCAAAATAATCACCACTGGACACTTGGAGACAAGGACCAGCTTCACAACCACCAGCAGTTACTTCAAAGAGACTATGGTAGAAGCTACCCAGATCTGTCCTCACGCTTGGAGACAGTGAGGGCTGGGAAATAATACTGTTAGTTTCAGAATGTAAAGTGAGTCTGATCCAAGAAAAACAGAGTGCTTTTTCACTGGGTGGGGAACATGTAGTACAGAAGTTAAATTGGTGACTAGTAGTTGCATCTGAAGCTGCAGACGACAACTCAACTCCAGCTTGAGTTAGACATCACTGTAATAAATTGACTTATAATGTTGACATGAACTTCTGATGTGTTATTAAAACAAGCTATTCCTGGCAGCGTTCAGGTTCTCCTGCTAGACATGGACAAGTAGGAGAGAGGAATTCTACCAGACAAACTAGCTCAATTGGTAACCTGGAATGTAGCTGTGAATTAATGAAAGGGGAAGGAAAAAAAAAAAAAAAGTACAATACTCATGCCAGAGGCTGAGGTTGTGTAAGAGCAGGGTTGCCAATATCAAGTCAGGACCACTATTCACTGGCTCCTGTTTCAAGAGCAAATAGAAATTGAACAGAAAAGTGAATGGTGCCAAGTAGAAGCTTCCCCTAATGGAAAATCAGATGTAGGGACTGCACCAGCAGAGTTGGGTTTTCAGAGCTCCCCACTCAGGCAGAGAGCAGCACTTGTAAAGTGACTGTGGTCTCGATAGACTCACTTTATTTTTCTTTAATCCTAAAATAAAAATTCCAGATATTAACCAGAGTATTTCTAGAAGGCAAGGAAAGGAAAGATTTGAGTTGCTTTTTAAGTCTGAAGTTGTTTACAAGCAGTGATGTGCTTGGAGATAGCCTTCTATACCGTGCTGCACCTACCTCGGGTCATGCTCCTCACAGTAGCTTCCAGGTTAGATCCCCATAGAAATGAAGGAGAAATTAATTTGTGTGCTAAAGGGTGACCTGCCTGGGCCACGTGCAGCACCTTGAGCACGACCCACACGCAGTCTGAGAGCTGATGACATTCTCATATACATGGATGACATAGAGCCTATGAAATATGGGAGGAATTTCTAGTGGGTAAGGAGCTAATCCTAAAACTCTTCATGGAAATGATAATCACTTGCCAGGAATAAGAGGTCTGATGGTCTCAAGGGGAAGGGCAGGGCAGAGCTGCAAGTGAAGGTGAGGGGAACAAAGACCACAAGTGCCAGACTACTGTGGAGGTCCTCAGAACTCATCACCTGCTTTGGCAAGATGCTGCTGACCAAGGCACATAGGCTGAAGTTAATCCCTGGTGGTGTCAGCTGCTCAGTAATTCAGTGTCCCAGTGTGACAGTGTCCTCCTTGCTGTGGCATCTCTCAGAGTGCTGATCTCAACCTCTGTGAATTGTGTATTCCAGCCATGAACAGCAGGATGCACTGGCACAGCCATCCCGGGCAGGGAATATTACCTGTGCAGTTTGCCCTGGGAGATTTAAGGCTCTTGGGTTGATTTTTCTGATCAACTTGTGATTTATAGCCCTATCTTTAAAGCTGTAAGGTAAACAGAAACGTGGGGCTTATATGTGGCCTTGAAACAGAAAGGGATGTCAAAGATAACTGTGTTTCTCTGATTTTTGGACAAAAACGTTCAAATAGATTTTAATAGTTAATTGCATCCACGTTTCATTTTGCTTTTTCTTCTGTAATTAATTTTTAATGGTAGGAAACATGAGAAATCATCATTATTTTGACTATTTAGTCTTGCCTGCTTCTTAATCTTCTAAATTTACTGCAGAGATAATGGGAAGAAGGGATGACATCATGCATATACAGCTGCCTTTTTAAGTGCCAGGGCCAGAGGAACCACTTATAGTAATTAGGAAATCCTTAAACAAGTGTTTGTGAAGTATTGGCTAACCCTCACTGTTTGCTTTTTTCTGGCACCACACTTAGAAAGGTTTGACCTTGAATAATTATCTACTCACTGACTTTCTATCCTTTCCAGTTACTGGAGCACACAGGCTACTGGTTGATTGCTTTATTGTGCTGTGATATTTGCCATATTTTAAAATATAAATAAAATACAAAGGCCACACTCTCCCTTAGTCAAGCAAGAAGGTGACTGGAGTACTGTACTGAGCAAGCCCTGAGGAGTATTTCACAAGCATCAAAGACAAATTGAGTAATATTTGATTAGCCTTCTATAAAATACTTAAATTGTGCAGATTGTCAGTCTTTTCACATGCTGTTCTTCAAAACTTCTTCCCATTCATTTGCACTCTTTCCATCTTGGAATTAATTAGGAATCTTCCTACCATATATTTAGATATATTTTTACATTAATAATCATCACCCGCTTTTTAAGGTTTTCAGTTCCAGACCTTGGAAAAATTGAGCAGCTCAAAGACAATTGTGAAGCCACTTCAACTGATCACACAAAAAAAAAAGGTCTTCTAAAACTAGAGGATGAAGTGTTAAATGTAGCATCTTTTGTCTGATCCAGTCAAGTTTCAAACTTGTCATTTACCCATTTTAAATTCATCTCCTTATTCAGCCTGCATAGCATCCAGACTTTGGACCAGTGGGTGCAGAAACCCTTGTTCACTAGTGCAGTGAGCCACTACACCAATTGGTCAAAGTCATTCTTCTCAGAATTACATTAACTCACATAACAGGGGACTTCTTTTTATCAGAAGGGTTATCATATTTTTATGTGTGATTCAAAAATACATTTGAACATAGGTATAGGGAAAAATTCAAACCAAACAGCAAATGCAGACAAAAAGATCAGCATAGGAGCATTTCTTTTGCATTTGTATTCTTTCTACACCTCATGCTAATTCTTAGGCTGAAATCTACAGCGATACCTTTGTAGAAAAGAAGACAGTATTATTTTCCTAAGAAATTTAACTTTAAAATAAACCTTTGCTTTCTTTCTGACTTATTTTTAATTGCCATCCTACCTCCCCTACTACTGAGCGAATTCGTACGGTTGTCATTGTTTTAAAAGAAACCCCTTATCTTTATCCAAATTAAACTGTGGCACACTCGGTACCTTTAAAGGTCTTTCATCTACTCTCTTGTATCTAAGAAGCAGCACCACTGTCAAAAAAATCAACTAATTAAGAATGCAGTGCTGAGACATCACCTTAGAGGCAGTGTCTGTTAGGAACAATGCTGCCAACAGAAGGGTCAAGGAACGTGACCCGGCTGCTGTCTCCATGCTGGGACACGCAGAGCCCTGTGCTGCTCACCTCTGTCCCTCAGCCCATCCAGTGGCCACGTGGCCTTCATAAACATCAGCCAGAGGAGAACTCGAGGGTTCCTGTTTCTAAACTGCAGCCCTCCACTCCTGGAGCTGAGGCTACATTTGTGAGGTGTTACTGTAGGTGGTGTAGGTGCAATTCCATGTATTGCTGAGGGAGGGACGTGGTGTGGGGAGAGCGAGGTTCTGAGGAGCACTGCAGGAAGTTCTGAGGAGCCGCTGGTGCATTTCCTCGTCTAATCTGATTACTCAGCCCAGTGGAAGGTGAGCCTGAATCGTTCTGAATTATACTTTGTCAAATCTCAAGGCTGACAAAGTGAATCTGACTTACATATGAGAAATGGATAAACCCGGGCTTTATTCCTAATGGCAGTCTTTCTCCAGAGATGATTGTAAATCCCTCTCACTTCGGCTTAGAACACTTGCAATGTAGCTGAAAACAAGTCTTAAAATGTTCAACTGTTTAAAATAGAACCAGTTCTGTCCTGAACAGGAAAATCTTACCTCGTCAAAGAACAAGAAAAACTGTGTTTGACGGAAGTTCAGTTAAAGGAAATCTTTGTAGTGCAATCTGAAACTTGCTAAACTGGAGGCAAGAGCTTGCAGGGAGGGGAGAGCAGGAGTGGAGACAGTGGTGGGTGGGGTGGAGACCTGCCAGTGGATGGGGGAGAGCAGTCAGGAAAGCTCTCCTGCTCTTTGGGGTGATGATGGAAGGCACAGAGTGAGCATTCTCAAATCTGAATCCCAAAATCGAGGTTTCCATGTTCTTTATGTCACCTTCTAGGTGCAATTTATTTAATTTTGAGGTCTTTGAGCTGCTAGATTTGTGGGGGCTTTTGTGCGTGCGCTTTAGTTCTGAAAACAAACCCTTTAGTAGATGACATCTGTTTTTCCTGCTGCTTCTGCTTAATGAGTTAGAGACTTGATTTTTTGTAATTGCATAGTTCTGGGGTTTATTTTTTGCCCAAGAGCAGCCTTAGCAAACAGAATCCATCTTGGGATGTTATGAGCAGTGTAACGCCCATGCGCAAGCACCAAGCACGTGATTCTTCCGGCACATAATAGCTTAATTACAAAATAAAGATTATTTCAATTAAAACTGAAGTCAAGCTATTGCCAGGTTTACAATGACTATTTCATAATGTACATCACAATGCATAACAGCTCGGGACAGGAAATGACTAATGCATTATCCAATTTAATTTATATCAGTGGAAGCTTAACCTTGATGCCTTGGCCGTATTTCAAGGAGAGTTAACACCCTTATTTATAGAGAACTGCTGCGAGACGTTCAACAACACCAAGTGGCCAGAGCCGTTGTTGTAAAGCTGATCCCAAGGGCTGCCTTTCCAGCACACACCCTGGGAGCTCGCTGGGACTGTGAGTCAGGGCTGCTGCAGCCACTGAGTCACCGGCTCTGCTCTGGGAGCCAACTTGGCTCTTCCTTGTCGGACCCCTCTCCAAACACAGCCACATCTTATCCTGTGGATCTGCTGCCCTCAGGCATACTGAGAACAACTTCCTTCCTCAGCCTCTTGCCCTCTCTCCTGGCTTTGAGGACCTCTTTTGAGGTGCTGGGAGGGGTGCTTTGCAGTTCTAGCCCTGAAAGTCATCTCCCCCCGGACAGATTCCTGTGAGGCAGCAGGAGTGTCTCCTCCTCCAGCAGAGCTCTGGTCCCCTTTCCAGGTGTCTGGAAGCAGAGAACAGCAGAATTGCTGTTTGGACAGGTTTTTTGGAGGCAGGTTCCAGGAGTCTGACTCAACATTTAAAAGGCTTGACTGTTTGCCAGAATACTAATGTAAGTAATTGGAAGAGCTCCTAAGTGGCTTTAAAGTACAAATATTTTTAATTACTCATTGTAAAGATATAAAGTACCAAAGGTAAGCGGCGTAGAAACAGGATGTTGTGGCATAGAAACTCAGGTCCTTTAAAAATATAGAGGTTTTGAAAAAGGATGTTGTTCTGGGGTCCTCTGTGCCCAGGACAGGTTCACCCTGGGAAGCAGCAGCAACATTCAGACCTTTCCAGGTCCAGCACAGTTTAGGTAATGAGGAAAAAACCAGTTGTTCTCCAAATGGTTTTGTTTTGATGGTTCGACTCCCACCATGTCCCTGATCCATAGGAGGATTGGGGTGCTGAGCCATGGGTGCCAGTGTGATGGCAGAGGGTGTTTAGAGCTGGAATGTCTTCCTTGGAGATGTGGGTGAAATCCAGCAATATATTGAAATTTCATATGGTCACTAGGCTCTGCTGTTCTAGGGTATCAGGTGATACCACCGGGCTGGGTTTACACCTCTGCTGATTTTAGTCTTGCTTTGTTTCTTCAGAAAAGGAAAGTGTACAAGAGGAAATTACGAATTAAAAGGGGAGGAAATTAATTTTAATAGAATCATATAGAAAAAATGAAGTTTCTGATTTGTGCCATCACTAGATGCTTAGCTGTCATCTGCACATCTTTAAATATAGTCCCTCTCTTAAACCTCCAGCCTCAAACATTCTTATACTTGCATTGAAATGTTGTTGTGCTAAATTTTTCAGCTTATTAAGCAGTTGTGCTTATCTTATTTTGGGGTTATTTAACCATACACACACATGCACACACACCCCCCCCTCTCCAGAGCGTGTGCTACTGGAAATGAGCAAATTGCTCCTTTCTATGGCTGAACGGATGCTGGCTATTTGAGGAGGTCTGGACTTCTCTCAGCCAGTCAGCTGCATGTTCTTTTAAATTGCTTCGTGCAGCTCCAGCAAAGTGATCCTAGGGCGGACCTGAGGCCAGGTTGATGGCTCAGCCTTGCTGACACCCCTGGCACCCCCCCTGCCCGCACCCCGCTCGGAGGAGGACCCGCGGTGAGGTGCGGGGGCCTGACTGCACAGAGCCCAGCTCCGTGCCAGGAGCCACCAGAACCCCCTGTAAATTACAGCGTCCCTGGAACTGCCCCGGGTCGTGCCAGGGTGTATCAGCCACCTAAAGCTCTGGGTGTCCACAGCTGCCTCCCACACCTCCTTGTGCCCTGCGCCCCATGCTGCTGGCAGGCAGAGCATCCCCCTTTGTACAGCCCCGTCCTTTACAGGTTGTTCCTCTGCTGCTGCTGCTTTTCAGGCTTCTCTTGTGCAGGGATCGAAGCTGCTGGTTAAGTTGTATTTTCACAAGGAAGGCCTAAAGCATGTTAAGACTGAGCATGCACATCCTTCTTTTAATAAATAACCCCTATGCATTTGAAACTGAGGTGTAGGAAATGCTCCTCCCCTCACTCTTTGGGGTGCTGTGGTTTTTGAGGGCTCACAGCCCAAGCTGGGCAGGGGCTGAGTGAACCTGCCTGGCCCTGGCTCCTGGGAGAACTTGTGGCCATCCACAGGGATGCTGGGACTTCCAGATGGCCCTGTAAGGAGAGATCCACTGGTCAAGGGCTGCAATTGCTTCCTGGACTTGTTTCACTTTGCCAGCCCAGGAGATGAGAGGGTTTTTTCATTAAAGAGTTATCTTCAACCTTTTTTTTTTTTTTTTGGGGGGGTGGGGGTTAGTGTGTTAGGGGTTTTTTATGTGTTCTTTTTTTTTTTCCTCATTTGTCTAAACTGTGGCATTAGACAGCAAGTGGCTCTTGGTCACTCTTGTGCCACTCGCCCTAAGAGCCAGGCCCAGCTCAGGCTGCTCCCTGCCAGGTCCCAGCCCAGCAGCATCCCTGCCAGTTATTTTGTATTCCAAACTCAAAAGCATTTTACACCTCTGGAAATCTTCATAAATTTCCATAAAATATACCAGGCAAAACACTTTAAAGTGTTCCTTGAAGAAATTATTATATTTTGCATTTGGTTTCTCCTTTAAAAAAGACCTTTTCCTCCCCAGCCGTGCGGTATCATTGATACAATGTACATTGCATCCCTCATATTAATACTCTGATCAATCACTGCTGACAATACAGTGTCTTTGTGTGAGGGGCTGTAGGACAAATGTTTTAGCTTGTGAGGAGAAAATTGTTAGCATTTGAATAGAGAAGAGCGCAGGGGAAGGATTAATAGCCTACTTTGATGGATTAGAATGTAGGGAAATTGCTCAATATTAATATGAAAATGTTTGTGAATTGGCTGTGTGGGGCTGTCAATGGAAAATGAGGGCCAGTGATTATGTCTCCAAGGCCTTATCAGTTCAGACTTGACTCTCACCAAAGACTTTCACACAAAAGCCTGATGAGAGCACTAGAAAAGAGCTGAATAAGAGCCGCTACAATAAGCGAACCGTTCAGCCACCAGTGTCACCATGTCAGGTTTTGTGCCCTTTATGTAATATTGTACTTCTTTATATTAACATATCTGAATATGGATTTGTAATAAAAGAGGCAAATGAAACTACCTGGCAGACATTTTTATTTCTATAATTTTTTGCTTATCTCTGAAATGCGACTGGAAAATGAACTAGGGTTAGTCTTAATAAACAACTGTGTCTACAAGGGAGATTTCTCGGCGAGCATGAGGTTAAGGGCTTCAAATATGGCTGTGTATTTATTCCTGGAAAAAAAGGGCTGTTTGATGGTCCTGGGAGACGTCGCAGGAAAACTTGTTCCCTATTACCATAGCTTCAAAACAGATCAAACAGACTGTTTCTTCTGTGTCCTTTGCTCTTAATAAGGTTTTAAATAGACCCCAAATGCAGAAGTGTGCCTAGTTAGAAATGTATTTAGCATAATTGGTGTATTTCAAGTTAACCAGACATATTAAATCTCACATTCTCTTTTTGGTTTATATTTTCTGCATACTTTGTCTACCTAGGGGCTGAACTAAAGCTCTGCATTACTTGGCTGTCAACGTGTATCTTGTGGAGCTGGACCTCCAACAGACACACCCATATGTTGTTAGGGATCTTTTTGGAGTGACTTACTGCTTGCAGAAATTCTACATTGGCTTTTGAATAGATGCAGGATGTATCTACCACTAGGAGGACTTTTTTCTATTGCACAGAAAAAAATAAGTTAAAATTAAGTTTATAAATGAAAGGTTATGATTTCACCCTGCTATTTTGAATACGACCTTCCTCTTTCTTTAGGCTTTTAATGTCATTTTTCTTGTGACTCAGCATCTGATGTAGCTTTCACATCTTGGGAGCTGGTGGTGGACAGCAGCGTCTGTAGGGTGACTTTAAAACTGCAGCCAAAGTGGCTGAAGTGTCAGTAGGTGATTCTGGACAAGCTTGGTGCTCTCATTCACACCCTTCTTACCACCCGGTGTGGTGGGAAACCCCTTATAAGTGAACTTTGGTTGTGCTGCTGGGTTATCCCAGCTCATTTCATTGGATGCAAGTGGCCTTTATCAGGCTTAAGGGTTGCATCATATGTCCCACAGATCCTTGGACCAGGTCTGCTTCACTTTTGTAGCTCAAATGTCTTGCTTTGTGTCACCTGTGACCTATCCCAAGCAATCTATTCAAAAGGTAATAGGGTTAAGATCATCCCTTGGTGACACAGTACTGTTAAATGGCACTCGTCCTCTTGGATACAGGCAAAGAAATACAGGAAAACCTAGAAAAGAATCACAACAGACTATTTCTTTGGAAGTTTTTACAAGTTTTTTGTTCAAGTCAAAACTACACAGCATCAGATGTTAATTTAAAAGTTGCTTTTTGTTTTCTTTTCTTTAAGAGTTACACTTTTGAAGTGCTGGGGCCTGGGCTGTGGGGCCCTGAGTTGGAATTGACCTATGGATGGGTCACAACCCAGCAACATGTTTTGTTCCCCAGAGGCAGAATCTGGCCCACCTGTGTCAGGCTCTGCCTGCCCCCAGGTGATTGTCATTGGGGGGGTGGGTGAGGCTAGAGATAGATCAACCAGGAACCAGCTCAGTCTCAGAAGAAGCAGGAGCTGCTTCTTCTCCCTTCTCCCTTCTCCCGTCTCCCTTCTCCCTTCTTTCTTCTTCTTCTTCCTTCTTCTTCTTCTCAGAAGAGCAGCAACAGAACTGATCAGTTTGAAGAAAGTCCCTGCAGAAGAGAGTTCCTGCTGGGGCCAGTTGAGAAGCTTCTTGTTGGGGGCACTTGCTGGGCTCTCTCAGTAGCATGTTCCCCGTTGGCTGATCTGAGGTGGAGAAGAGCAAACAGATGAAGAACAAAAGGTGAAGGTATGGTGAGGGGATGTTGCTGAGTTTGGTGTTGGCCTGAGGAAGAAGAGAGCTGGCAGAACAACTTTCCAGTACAGGAATTGTCCTTAAAGCTGAGCTCAGCATCCTGTTAAAGAAAATGGGGGGTGTGTATCTATATTAGAGAAAAGACTTTTGTTATAAAAGCCCATCTCAATTAGACTACTTATTTTGCAAGACCTTAATTACAAATACACAACTTTTAAAAGCTTAGGGGTTTGTACGTAATTAGTAATCCAGGTTCCTTTCCTCCCTTGTAAATCACAATCCAGTGCAAAGGAACTGTTTGGCACTTGGCTATTTGTAATGTACTCTAGTTAGTACTGGATCAATAAATCTTTTATAACTGGTGCCAAGTCTCCTCAGTGGCTAAAAAAGGAATTTTGTGCACGTTTCAACAAAGCCAAAATAGTGGAGTAGCGTGTTAAATATGGTTGTGTGTTAAACAGAAAGTGCTTAGCATCAGCAGCTGTAGGAATGTAATCCACTTTTAGGGCATTAGCAGCCAACCAGTAAGACTGAAAAAATATTTTTAAAATTGAAGTACCATAATGTTTTCAATTTTAACTTTCATGGAACTCTGTAGAGGCTCCTGAAGGATGGAGGACGTTCATTTGCCCAAAGTGTGAGAGCTTTCTTTGAAAGATGTGTGTTTCACACACATGAAATAATTGAAGTACAGTGCATCATCACTAACTTAATTTAATCAGATTCTAATATTTTGCAAAAAATATGTGGCTTGCCGAAGTCATTTCATTACCTGATATGAGGTAAATGGGACTTCAGAAGAAATGGATACTCTTAGTGGGGAGGAACTCCAATCTTATTAAATCTCTGGCTGCAGCAAGCTCAGGCTCTGATTTGAAGCAGTGCCAGCATTGTCATATTTAATAAATTCATTCCATTATTGCGTGTTTTAGCAAGTTTAGCCACAACATTTTTCTTAGGAAATGTTAAAATCTGATTTACTGTGTTTGGCTGTTACAATTATTTAAGATTCACTTAGAACCTTGTATAAATGATACCACCCATTAATTACATTATTTGACGTACAATTTTACAGAAGAAATGACACCTAGTACTTTATTTTCATCTCCTGTTCCTCTGCTCCTTTGTCTCCATAGTAGCAATTAGGAGCCAAATCTTTATATGTGTTTGATACTGTGTTTGGTAGTGATAAAAATGATTAATGGTACTCTTAGTATATATAACTATGAATGCATCTTTGTGGACAGATGCAAGTAAACATTAATTTTTCTGCCTGTGCTCATGGGCAGCTCATGCCAAGCTGGCTGGACCCAGACCAATGTTATCTGTAACCCTTATCACTGCTTGCATGTCGTGTTATACCTGAGCTGCTTTCAGTGAGGGAAGGTGAGTGAAGATTGGAGATAAGAGAACAAATCTGGAGACAAAGTATGTAAATTGGAGAGTAGGTTCACACTGATATTTAGGACCAGTCTTGAGGTCTCTCTCAAGCCACCCTTGTGGCCTGATGCCTCTTTTCCCACAAAGGTTGGGCAGAAGAACAATAACAGAATCACAGAACAGCAGGAGTTGGAAGGGGCCTCTGGAAATCATCTAGTCCAAGCCCCTACTAAAGCAGGTTCACCTACAGCAGGTTGCCCAGGAGCACGTCCAGGCAGGTTTTGAGTCTCTCCATGAAAGGAGACTCCACAACCTCTCTAGGCAGCTCTGTCCTCCTCACAGGAAAGATGTTTTTCCTCATGTTCAGCTGGAACAACTTGGTTCCAGTTTGTGCCCATTGCTCCTTGTCCTGTCGCTGGGCACCCCTGACAAGAGTCTGGCCCCATCCTCTTGTCCCCTGCCATTTAGATATTGATCAGCATTGACCAGATCCCCTCTGAGTCTCGTCCAGGCTGAACAGCCCCAGAGCTCTCAGCCTTTCCTGATGCTCCAGTCAAATGAGTTTCTTTTCACCACAGCTGAGGCCCCCTAGGAACTGAACTGCAGGTGGCTTTTCCCACCTTCTGGGTTTGCCTTTCCTTCCAGCTGCAGAGGGGAGGGAGGGGGCTATAAGATGGCTGGAAGTGTGTCAAGTGTAAGTTTGGGTCTGGGGCTCTCTCTGGGAGCTGGGCAGTTCAGGTGCATTTCAGGGGGTTCCTAGCAGAGGGATGGGAATTGCAGGCAATCACCTTTTGGCTACAGCTACTTTGAGTAGACTAGAAACTGTATCGTGACCCCCCAGTACTTGACAGTTTGTTTGTATTTAATCTCTGGAAGCCAGAACACTCTTTCCAGGCTCTCCTGGTACTTGTCTAAGGTCACATTGGCCGTGGAGGATTTTGCTCATGCAGCAGAACCTCCACATAATGGGACGTGAGCAGTGAGCAGGGTGTCTGCTCAGCTAACCTGGGCAGCTTGAGGAGTGACAGTAGGAAACAGGTTGCTGCTGTGCTGTGGGATCATCCGTGGATTCCCCAAAAGACTCCTCAGAACAACAGGCAACCAGGTGCCAGTTTTGCAGCTGACTCAGCAGAGCCTGGCCAAGGCCAGGTCACCAACAGAGCAGTGAGGATCCCTAAGATGTGGCGCTGCTGCTCTCCTGCAGCTGTCTGGCAGTTGTAGATCCCTCCTTGCTGTAACCTGTGCTTCCCTAACTTGCTTTGCTGAAGACACCATGGTGAGTGTTTGGGTTCTGTACCAGAGGGCAGGTGTGATTTGAAGAGGTGTAGAGCAGAGCTCCACTGGGGGCTGAGGATGGGTTCCATGGTTAGCACCGCCTGCTTCCATTTATGGAGTGACTCTTCAAGAGAGAAGGGATGACCTTAAAAAAAAAAAAAGTAAGGTGATATGTAGATACTGTTTTCCACAGTTAAAGGTCACCTTGACTGCCATACTTTTCTTCTCATTAAAATATTTGACAAGAATTCTTTGCATGAATGAGCAGCACAGAGCACCTTAAGACTACTCAATTTTCACTAAAGATGTTGCATTCTCGTAACAAATAATCATACTGTCAGCTAAAAATCATTATCTGCTACACACATTAACAAATAAAATGCACTTTTGCACATTTAGTACCTTGAAAGATGTTTTATTCTCCTCATAAATGGATTAAGCAGCAGCATTTAATATGTTTCTTAGGTTATTTGCTTTTGAATATCAAATGCCTTGCAAGAGCACAGAAAGAAAAGATTATTTTCCAAACAATTGAATATTTTTTGTGACTGACTGTAATGATTCATTTCCTATTATGCAACTCTACTCCCATTCTGGTTTGTCAGCACTTGAGAAGTGAAATATTTTTCTGAACATCTGTTCAAGTATCTCTTGGTCTGATGTCTTTTATAGGTGGCAGCCTAAAAATATAGGACCATTTTAATATAGAAGCTTTGTTATTCTGTGCACCCAGATGTCATTCTGAAACAGAACAAACTCAGCTTTAACTGTCATGAAATCTGACATCATAAATTTTATACCACTGAATAATAAGCCAAAATGGAAATCACTCTGCATAATGCAAAAAGTCTTGTAACTTGACCTTTACCTAAAAGGGATGATTATATGTAAAAAGAGCCTTGCGAATTAAGAATGTAATTCTTTTCACCTTCTGTAGCTTGAGGGTTGCTATAGGCGCTGAGTTTTTATTGTTATTTTTATTCCACTTAACCAAATGCAGTTTCCAGCACTCAGCTGAGAGGACAAGAAGTGGAATGGGGTAAAATAGGTCAGAAAGCCATAGGCCAAGCCCTTGGAAAACCATATGTAATCCCAGGCCTACTGGTGAGTGTTTTAAATGGTGTGTATTTGCCTAGGGATCATTAGTACATTTGGGGAGCATAAGGAACTGGCTGACACTAAGCACCAAAAATATCAAATACTCCAAATTGCCGTGAAAATTGCCCCGTTCTGAAATTTGTTTAGCATCATTTGACAAGTGCTATTGTTTGTGAAGTAAGTGTTGGAAGATGCTCTTTGCCAGGAAGATTCATTACCCCAAAGTCTTTTGTGTTTTAATTAGACTGTGGTTTAATTGCAATACATTAGGATGCTGATTGCAAGAGACTTTTCTGCATGAAGGGAAATATGAGGAATAGAAACACTCATTTCTGTTGAGGCTTGGGATCAGTTTGTAAATTGAAAATTTTTACCCCAGTTGTTTTTTTAAGTCCAGTTGTTTTCTTTCAAGACACTAATTTTACCATAGGAATAGTGACAGTAATTGAATAAATGTTTGAATATTGCCACCAAGCTGTGAGACTCAAGGAAACTCGTCTGAAAACATGCAGGGAGTTTGTTTGACATAATCAGTGCCTTTAGGTTTATGATTACAGGAAAAAGAGAACTTGTGTTGACTTCCAGAAATCACAGGAGAGAAAAAAGAAACCTCATTTTTGTTGCGTGTTTACATAACATATCACTCCTATCACTTCTTGCTGTTGTACATTTCTCCCTAATCTGAAATAACAAAATGCTCATGGGCCATTGCCTCAACTGAGACACGAGTATTGGAAAGACCAAGCAGCTTTCTGAAGTCACAGGAGTAAGAATCTAGACTGTGTCACGACAGGACTGACTCATGTAATGCTGGTCGTTTTCATAAACTTTGTCCACTTGGACACCTCTTGGTACAACCGTCTCCCCCTCATGCCTTCCCTGCAGATAATCTTTTCTTTCCCTCCTCTATGGTTTGCTGCTTGCTAAATTAGAACCATCTCATAACTGTGCTATTCTGCTGAGTGCCCTTCAGATTTAGTGCAGGAAACAAAAAAAGAGGACTATGGGATCTGCAGAGCGCTTTCTGATGACACAGGGAAGTTAAATCTAAATCAGGTTCTCCAGAAAATCACCAGGGAATTTCTGAATATGAATTATATCCACAACAAACACCAGCTACCTCCTGATAGCTAGTTAGCATTTCCAGTTGTGCAGATGTTTGCAAGGACAATTTGATACCAAAAGCACTGCAGTTTATTGCTGCTTGTGTTTTCAGAACCTGTGTCGTCGTCTCTGATTAAATCATCCCCCAAACTCACATTTGGGAAAAGACTATGCTTTCAAAGCAGCAAGCCCTGAAGTAACTAGACTTTCTGAGTCTGTTAACTGAAAGAAGTTATGAGTGTCTGTAAAATAGTTGCATATATCTGCAGATTTTTTGCTAGCAAATTGTTTATGCTTCTATGTAGCTTTAAGTGCCCCAGCAGGCTGATTAGCGTCTGTTGATGTGCTTAAAATGACACCCATGCTTATAGGCTTTCTGAATCAAAATATTAATGTTCTTTCAATGAGGTGAAGTTAGTCAAAATTATGGGGGGTTTTGGATGGCAAGTTCAAGTGCCTCGTTTTGTAGTTTCTGAACGGGACAGGTAAATACACTTGTTGGGAGGAGCTTGGAGAAATCCTTCACAAGCCTTTTCCTCCCGCAGCCCAGCAGCCATCCCTGAGCTCTGCTGTGCCAGCCCAAGGGGCTGTGACAGCCACTCTTACACTGCCACATATGGCACACAGACTAAATGAAGTGCTGTACATCTTTGTCCTGTCAGATGCTTTCCTTCAGGAACATGTCACCGGATCAAAGTCAAGTCTGTCCTGTTAAGGAGGTTTTTCTTCCCCCGAACAGAACACGACGTCGCATTAAGGAGCACTGTAAGTTAAGCAATGATGACAGAGTTTAGCAGTTCATACCCTTAGAGCAGCCTGCTGAATAAAGGCAAGCTTTGGGACCTCTCCTACTGCATATGCCTGATCTTATACCTGTCAAATATGTTATGTTAAGAGTGGCTGCAATTGGCCATGCCTCGCTGCCATTAAGCAAGGCTGACCTAAGGAGATGATACATTTTGTAGCTGTTTGAGGAGATTTAAATCTTCTCAGTGGCGAGGCAGCTTACTGAGGCAAAAATGGATTTACTGGCAGGTATCAGAGAGGTGAAGTAAAGGAGCAGGTCTGCACGTTCAGCTCAGCAGCCACTGGTCACCATATATATTTTAAATGTGTGCCACAAGTGGGTATCTCCATTATTTCACTTTCCCGTTAGGCACCGCACGGCTTTCATCTGCACCTGCCAATTTGCCAAGGTCAGCCTAAAATTAATTCAAGCTGGTGTTATCACCATCTCGAGCAATACTAATGAATTTTCCATTAGCAAGATTACTACCAAAATATTACTGGTGAATGTTTTGTACATCACGAGACACTCTGGAGAGAGATATGTATTCATCACCATGGAAACGTAAGGTTCATTTTAAGTAGTTTTGAGTTTATTATTAAACCAGCCTCAGTCACGGCTGCTGGTTCTGTTGTGCAACTTGCTTTTTTTAACTGAAGGCATTTTGGAGGTAATCGTGGCTGGTTTTAAATCCTGAACTAAATTTGACACTTAGCTCTTTTGAGAAATTCCTAATATCTGGAAACAGCATCCTACTTGTTGAGCTCCCTCCTTTCAGTACAGGAGAGGACAGTGTATTTATGGCTGATTTACTTCTCGAGCACTTTGCCAGTTGCCACTTTCACTGGGTATGTGAAAATATGGACCTTGCCACTGAAAAATAAGATAATTTCTCCATGATTTCTGGAGTTGAAGCAATGGTTGGTGTCTTAAAAGACACAAGCCTTTGCTTTTAGCCATTGGTAATGCCATAATGATGAACTCTAACATGATTTCACCAGAATCATGGGGGAGGTTAAGCTGAAGTTCAGGGATACTAGAGGCTGGTCTGATTGCAGACACTACAGGAATGACTCTGAGCAAAGTCACACTGGTCTTTTCTTGCCGTGGATCATTGCTTGTAGGAGGTTTAATTTGGTCAAGTAACAGGCAGTGGTACCAAAAGTGGTGGATGGAGGTGTCTGTGTGTCTTTGTTGTAAAAGGTTTGAAGCCCCAGGAAAACAGCATGTAGCTGATCAATTTGAATTTAATAGTGAAAAGTATGGGGAATTTTTTAACTGAAAAGTGATCTTGCTGTTTATAGCAGTGGAATGTGAAGAAGCAGGAAAGTAGATATGGGGCTGGATAACAAGAGGCAGCCTCAGTAAATATCTTTAAAATATTCAGATTCTTTTTAATGATCCCTTAGTGTAACTCCTAGAAGCTGAAGGAGAGATTTCCATGCAGCCACAGCTTCTTGATGGTTACAGTGCTTGCTCACTGCTGACATCAGAGGAATTCAGAACAGGCACCTTAAAGGTGAAAGCCTTCATGCTCTTCTCCCTAATCTTTTAATCCATTCATATTCCTTGACCTCCAGTATTAGACCTCCCTTATTAAATCCACCTGGGCATGGTAGATTGCTTTCCTCCCCAGAAGAAAGGAGAAGAGCTATTTATGAAAGTAAAGGTGAAGAGGACTGGTAAAAGAAAATGAGTTCTGGATGTGAAACTCTACAGAAGTTTCTCTGATGACCTGGGGCTTCTATTTTGGGGGTTTGAGGGGTCACTTCTGCTTGCAAAGTTGTATTTTAATTTTCAAATATTGTGTTGTGTCTGTTTCTTTGTTGTGACTATTGATGTCAGCAGCAAGGTCTCCCACAGGCCGAATAGTAATTCTTCTCTTTTGGGATTTTGGTACCTTGGGGCTCCAGGATTATTTCAGTAGAAAATTTAATTTCAGCAACAACAAATAGCTGTTGAGAGGGACCCACTCTTCACCAGGTAGTGGCTGTCTTGATCTGACATGACTAACCAGCAGAAAAAAAGATTTATGCAAAAAATAGATTTGTAGATAGATGCTGTTTTCAGAACAAACTCAGGAGTGGTTTTCCCTAGAATGGAGCAGCTGAATGATGGCACTGAGCAGGGGCAGACATTAAATAGAAATGTAAGTTCATTAATTTTTGACTTGAGATTTTTCACTCTAGTCAATAATAAACTGAGACTTTGGTAAATGCAGGACTGCCTGTAGATGCTCCTCCTCCTGCTTGTGATAACACAAGACTACCTTTTTGTGTGTGTTTTCCCTGTTAAGATGCTGAGGTGACTGCTTATGGTAAAGCTGGTAGGTTTCTGAGCCACCTCCTTTCAGTATTCTTTAGAAGGATGAAAGGCAATTGCACATGCAATGTTTAAATGTACATCATGTTCTCCCCTCCTCCACCAGAACTCTTTGGCATTCTCTAGCCCCTGGACATATCTCTCTAGCAGGGTAAGTGTGAGGTGCCTCCTCTCCTGATGCCTATTCAGGATGGTAGCATTCCCTCCTCTTCCTCTGAGAGGGCTGTCAGGGATGTCCCCTCCTGCCTGAGTGACCTCCCACGTGAAGCGTTCATGGCAGCCGGGATCCCGTCCCACCCTCCAGCCTCCTCAGCGTCCCAGACCCAATGGCTGCTCTAGTGTCTGTTGACCCCTGCACTGATGGTGGTTTCACGTGGCAGAACATTCTCTTCCTCTTAGTGCTGAAGTGCTTCTGGATGGTGGGTTGGGTCAACAGCACCGAGTAATGACACCTCTGAAAGCTGCAGGGACAAGGAGGTAAAATCCCAGCTGCTGGAGGCAAGAGCCTTAAACAGCGAGGGCATGGGCTGTACAGAAGTGTTTTACTGCAGTCCAATGGGGCTGCTTGCACATGGGGTGTAATTACAGCCTGATAAACACCACCACAGCCAGCTCTAGGTCTTGTCCTTAAAGGATGAGAAGTGTGTGCTTTCCCCATTGCTGTATTTAGGGTGAGTAGTGGAGACAGCTTGAACAGATGAGGGTAGATTGTATGAATACCTGATGTCAGAATACTGCTTACCTCACACCTCTGTGCAATGACACAGGAGACTTCTAGGAAATAAAAAGCATAGAAATAAACAAGTAGTAAGTATGTGGCTGGCACTCCTAATGGGGAGAGCAAATCTACATTAAAAAAGGGCTTTTCTGCTTGTTTAGACAACACCACTTAACCCTGAGCAAATATTTAGATACATTATATTCAGTGGTACTTCTTTCTTTTTTTTTTTTTTAATGAATGGAGCTATTTGCATGTCTATTTTACTGAAGCTTGGGAGTCTCTTCTGTGGAAACATCCCCTTCTGACAGGAGTGAAATGCCTTTTACCTAGACACCAGCAGCACAGAACTGCTTTTTGTCACAGCGTCCCTTTCCTGAGATTTTTCCAGTGCCAGTTTGTAGTCCCCCCTACAAAGCCTGGTGCCAAGAAATGGAATCCTTATTTCGTGTGATGAACAGAAGTCGTAGCCCTGCACGTCTCCATATTTTGTCCTTGGCTGGCAATCTGCCTTGCACTTCTCCCACCCTCACCCCTCCCTCCTGCAACTGTCGGGTTATATTTAAATGCCAAAAAAACAGAATTAGTTTTGCACATCAACGCTGACTTATAAGGCTATTTGAAGTTAAAGCTCTTTGCCAGTTTCCATTTTCTTCACAGTGTTCCCTTCCGCTTCGGGTTTGAAGAGGGAGGAAAAAAAAAATAAAAGAAAAGTTATTTAACAAAACTTGATCTGTTTGAAACTGCAAAGTCCAGGCTGTCCTTCCTGTGCTACTGCAGACAGCATGAGAAATGAAGGCTGAAGGGCTCGGCCGATTTCAGGAAAAAAATGCCCCAAAAAGGTCAGGAAGAAATGGGAGCCTTTTCATTTTGTGCTCCCCGGGTGATATTCAATAACTCTTTTGGTCTTTATCCTGTAGGACGTAGGCTCATTTGCTCAATTTGGGGTGACAGCAGCGTGTTTTGTCAGAACATAGCTGGAGTTTGAAATGAGGACGGCATTCTGAGGCAGTAGGAAACATCCTTTATCTTAGCAACAGGAGGGCATGGAAATGCAAGGGGGGTTTGGCAGCAGTCGTATAAATCTAGTGTTCTGGAGGGGCTGACCCAGGCCGGGTGGAAGGAGCGCTCAGCTTTCCTCTGGCGGTGTGATTTCCTGCTCCGCGCTGCACAACTGGTCTGGACGGGCTCCTGCAGAAAGCCTACATCAATTACTTGAGAGGAAATCAACTCTGTCTCCCAATGCTTGGCAGCAGAAATATTCATTGTTCGGGGGGTTATAAATATATAGATGTATACACGCACACGGCCCTAACGAACTCCATTTGCAGGCAGTGGCTGTTACGGTGACCCCCGTTACCACTCGTGCTTAAACTTCTGTCAGTGCTACCTTTGTGTAAAGCTCTTTACGAGGGGCTTATAACTTTCCTAAAAAAAGGAATTCTTGCACTTCAACAGAAAATGCAGTGTGGAAGGCTCCTTTTCAGATAAAATAAGCTTTTTTTTTAAGCTTTTGCATTGTCATAAATAAATAAGAACAAGTCTGTTCCCAACTGAGAATGTTAATTTTTTTTTTTTTTTTTCCCCTGGCTCACTGAGGTCAAGTATATTCTAATTTATTTCCCCTTGAATTTTTCTGTCTTTCAAGTCACTGCCACAAATGTTAAGCGTCTTTGGATAGTTTAGAAAATATAAAAATGATGAAGTGATAGCTTTTTGGAAAGCTGCTGCTGTGTAGTAACTCTTCAGCAGCTGTTACATCTTTTGTGTCAATAATCCTTAAATTAAAGAGTCATTAAGCACTCGGTTACATGATAGATCGTAATGGCTCAGTGTAAACCTATTGTGTAAATCTGGAGAGAGAGGCCTTTTGTTTGTGTAAAGCATAATTCTGAGCCAGAGGAGTGCCTAAATATGTATGTATATGGTGCTTTCTAATGCCTCTTAATGACTCATTAGAATTTATATATTTTCTAATATGGATGCATTTCTGCTTTTTATTATTTTCTAATTAAGTAAAAAAAAAACCCATGCACATTTTTGGTTCTTTTGACCGTTTCAAGCTTTTGGATCAAAGTTCTACAACGTTTTTTCTTTTTTTTATAGTGCTAGCATAGAGGGGCTTGTACTTGGCTGTAATACTTGGTGGTATTGCCATGCACTGAACACACGGCGCCATCCAAAGACAGAATGGGAATTGCCCTTGTCTGCTGGGAGGTGTGTGCTGAGGTGCTGCTGGTCCAAGGCAGGTCTGCTGGGACATGGATGGTGGTGTGTGCTGAGGTGGTGCTGGTCCAGGGCAGCTCCCTTTGTCTGCTGGGAGGTGTGAGGTGGTGCTGGTCCAAGGCAGGTCTGCTAGGACGTGGATGGTGGTGTGTGCTGAGGTGGTGCTGGTCCAGGGCAGCTCCCCTTGTCTGCTGGGAGGTGCAGGGCGGTGTGTGCTGAGGTGGTGCTGGTCCAGGGCAGCTCCCCTTGTCGGCTGGGAGGGGTGAGGTGGTGCTGGTCCAAGGCAGCTCCCCTTGTCTGCTGGGAGGTGGAGGGTGGTGTGTGCTGAGGTGGTGCTGGTCCAGGGCAGCTCTGCTGGGAGGTGGAGGGTGGTGTGTGCTGTGGCCGGGCTGTGGGAACACGCCGCCCAGCTCTGCCTGCCCCACCAAGTGGCCTCATTTCCGCACGTTCCCTCCCCTCTCCATCCTCTTGCACGTATTTCAAAACTGTCCCAGACCGTATATGCCTTGGAGAGAGATTAATTTCCAATGTAACACCCACAGAGACATTCATATCCAAAATATGTCCTTCTGGTGCCAAAAGAAGAACAATAAACGACTGGGAAGAAGGGAAAATGCATTTCCAGACTAGACAAAACCCACCTCCCATCCTCCCCCAAGCAAAACCACATTGCCATGGCTGTTGGTTCCTGCAGATATTAGGGAAACATAAAGCGTGTTGCACCAAAAAGTGGAGACTGATGCCAGAGTAGGGGAAGCAATGGCACAGCTCTTCTACAATGGTGCTCTCAGTGATGTGAAGGCCTCTTGTCGAGGTGAGGGATCAATGCCTCAAGCAGAGAAGAGCGGTGAATGGCCCAAGCAGGTTTAAATTCAAGTCTTGGTGGTGGTCTTGAGAGTAGAAGCCATTTCAGCGCTTGGTGAGGAAAGGCATGGGACCTGTGGGCAAGGCACAGAGCTTGGCACCAGGATGGTTTGTTTACTGCCAGGGGAGAACCACTCCACCTTGCAGAAAAGACTGGAGTGCCTCTGAGCCTGGCCTCACTTTTTGAATTACGGTATAAAAAGGGATGGCTCCTGCCCTCCTCCACTTCCAAATCACAGACCCAGGGAAGGAGCCTCGGCAGGTCTGGCAGTGGCAGAGCCAGGAGTGGCAGCTGAGCCTCTGGGCTCCCAGCTCCCCAGGTTCTCCTTGCCTGCTCCCTTCCCAGGGCACAGCCGAAGAAGCTCCATGGGTGCTGGTCAGAGCTCTCAGGAGTAGATCCCAACCTCAGTTTTGGCCAGAACCATTTAATGTCAGCCTGTCTGTAATATCTGCTTTTTGCAAATCTCTCCATGCTCATGGGAGAATACCCCTGAGGTGCCATTTTCAAGTCTTCTTTTCTTTCCTAGGTGGCAAAGGAAAACTCATTTGGTTTTTCTGCTTCAGGGCGAGGCTTTTAACTGCTGGTTGGGAGTTTTTGGTTTGAGTTGGTTTTGGTTTTGTTTTTTTACAATGTACAGAGAAACGTTGCCCTAGACCAGCATCTGTTTTAAGTTAGTTTTTGACCTAGTAAAAAAACTTCATTCATTACATGGACAAATTGCTGATATCCAAATATTTTATTTGATTAATTGACTGAAAGCAAAACTTTTCTTCAAAATACTGTTCTTTTGCTTTAAAAAGAACACTACAAAGTGCGAGTGGATTTGGAGTGATCGGAATGTGGTTTAGCCAAACAAAGTTTCCATGCTTTTTATTAATATATTTATCACGTGCAAAGTATAGTTTACAGAGACTCTCTGTAATCGTAGTTCATATAAATATGAATTTATTTTGCGTAGCACCTCTAAAGTAACCACTTCTCTTGCCATTTGAAGCTCTCTCTATTAGACACTTAATTTCCACTTTGTTTTTCGATCAGAGTTGCTGTGACTCTTTGAAAAGCATGAAATCTCTAAATTATGGAATCCAAGCACTGTGCTTTCAGCCCCCGATGCCGGGGAAACTATCTGAATACACAAAATTAGAAAAACATACACAGAAGAGTTGTTTAAAATTCACAGCTGTCAACATGGAGCGTTTTGTGCAAGAGAAAGAATGTCCCAAACATTGAGTTAACCAAATAGCTGCAGATGGATTGGCTCTCCCCGACTTCTCCCTGGGCATTGTCTGCAGCCTGTCTGCAGCCCTTCATTTGCATGGCAGGACAAAGGTCCTCTGTTGGAGACCCTGCTCAGCATCTCCCCAGGCTTTGCCTTTAAAGGGGCCTTCCTGGCCCTGCTGGCAAAGTTTTTCCTCTTTAGGAACCGACCGAAATCTGGTGTTTGGACACAAGGCTGCAGCACCGAGTGGGGGGGTCGGTCAGAATGGAGCTGGTGGGAGATCCTGGGGCTCCTGCTTTAAGGAGTCACTTGAAGAAAAGCTGCACTGGAGCAGCAGTGGTTGTTTATAAGAGTGAAGTTAGTGGGGGTGTTTGGCTTGCCAGCTCTTTATTTATGCTGTATGACATGACAGAGATGGCACCGGTGAACATCAAGTATCAGAATATGTAATTTTGTATGCTAATTATAGCCCGAGTTTTCCCACCAACACTGAGGAAATGCATTATTTATCATTTATTCTGCCTCAGAAGTCATAAAGCACCTTTAAAAACAAACAACTGAATAAACCTGATTACAAATGTCTCGGAGAATCTGATGTATTATAATTAAACTATTAGTGGAAGTACCGACTATATTTTGTCATAAATATTATCCTCTAATAATAATTAATTAGGGTTAATTTTTCTTCTTCCTGCCTATTCCAGTCACATTCTGTGGCTTGTGTAGCAAAAGGGGTTGTGCAAGGACTAAATCTAGGGCGCTGGAATTGCCTTCTGCAGATCTTAGTCGGGAGGAATCTGTAGAGCAGCTTTGCTCTGCCTTTCCCCTTGTTTTCTGCAGAAACTTCAGCTTCTGTTCCAACAGCCAAAGGTTTGTCAGCATTTCCAAAGGGCTGTTTCCAGAGATTTACACCTTGTTGTAGGCTGAAACTTGGCAAACAGGATTGAGTGCCTGAAGGGATTTACTGTTTAACATGTCTGAATATTAACATGATTAAGCAAAAATTGGATGACTTTATTAAGCATAACTTGATTAAAGGGCGATTAGTCATTTTTATGTTTGAGAATTACAGCCTTCTGCATTTGGTGCAGCAGAAAGGGGCTTTTGCTGCTCGGGGGGGGTTGGCTTTTGTTTGGAGCACATTTGGTTTGTGGCAGCACATCCTGGGTGCAGGGAGCAAAACTGGGGCTCCACTCAGACCCTGACACACCTATTTTCAGCCATATTCCACCCCACTCAAATGAAACGTACCCAAAGAGATTTTTCCCATTTTCAAGGCATTAAGACTTGCCTGATATAGATGATTTTCTAAAATGGGGAAGATGTTTGTCTGGGCGAAGCGTTTTCCTCAGCTCCTAGATGTCTGTGCAAGGTTTTGCACCAAGGAGTGAAATGGTGGTGTTCTCACTGAAGGGTTTGGGGTTTTTTATTTGATGGCAGATTTGGTCTATATTAACCATGTTCTACTTTGCAAAGTGTGTTTGTGGCCTGTGGGTCTCCCAGCTCCAGTTGGATGGAAGGGCTGGTTTGCCATGTGCTTGGAAAGTACCAAACACGTGCCCTTTCTGTTGCTGGGAGAGAGGTTCATAAAGATCTCCAGAGCTACAGCAAAATGATGAGTAAATACAAGTCTTGAAAGGCATTTATCCCCTTAAAATATGAAGTAAACCCACTGCAGTTAAAGCCCAGTGAAACTGTTGTTACAGTGGTTAAACCCAGCCTAATTTAAAACCCCAATTTCAAGAAGTAAACAATGAGGCTAAATAATTTAATAAAGGTAGCTGCTGGGAAAGACACAGTATTGATAAATTTTTATCATTACATGTGCCATTGAATTTTAATTAGAATTTAGCTATCTTACATAGTAATTAACTCAAATGAGAATTCTGCACAAACTGCTCTAGAAAAGGAGTGCTCATATATGCTAATGACTACCACGCCTGATTAAACATCGAGAAAATAAACTCCAAATGTATGCTAATAAATGGCAACATTTCCTGTCTAGAATTAATATCTCACAGAGGAAGGGAGAGATGTTTAAAGCGTGTATATATTGTGTAAGTCAGCACATTATGTTTCAGGACTTGGGGCCCTCCAAATGGTGTCACTGCAACCACTCCCACTGAGTTATGGAGCTACCTTCCTACTCTGAGTTTGGAGAGCTGAGCTCTTCTAAAATAACTTAACCTTGGAAAATACCATTTTTGCTTAAATATTGTATATCGTACTTAAAATCGATATTATAAATAATTCCCACACGCACACACAAAGATCTGTGGTCATATTTCTGATTCTTTGCTATTTTTCAGATGGATTCCAAGAAACGTAAAGCTAAAACTAATTTATTTTTATTTATGTTTATTTATTTATTTATTATTTTAATTGGCAAGTGCCCACTTGATCTGACACTGTCAGATCCTGATTAATTAAACAATGATTATTTAGCCATGTTGGTCTAGAGCTGCTATCAGTTGGTTTAGCCATGACACTAATTCCTCCCCCCCCTTTTTTTTTTATGGTTTGTGGGTTTTTTTGTTTGCTCTAGGCTTTGATTAGGGATGGGCAAATCTGATGGGGGAGAGAATTGTCCCCACAAATGTCTGCTCAAGCCTTGCTTGGGGAGAACCAAGCTCTAGTCTGCTCAACAGGCAGAAGTTGCTGTGCAGCTCTATCATGTATTTGCCCGAGGAAACAGTTTAGTGAAGCAAAGCAAGGGTGGAATAACTGTTTTCTGATGTATGCTGGACAAGAAAAATTAATCTGTGCATGGTACTTGTTTTGGCTGTGCTTCAGAAGGCATCTCTTGTGATGTCACCTGTAAATAGCCAAGAACTTTGACATGGGCTCTGTGTGAGGCTGTTTAAATAAGTGCCTCATTTATAGAATCCTGCTGCCTGCAAAATGGCTCCAATGGTGTGATCCCCACGCCTGAGGGGAAAGTTAAATAATGAAACCCCAAAGAGTCTCTAAGTGGAGAGCAGGAGCACAGGAGGGAGGAGGAGGGCAGGGAAAGCTAATCTGTAACAGCACAACCTCATCCCATCTGACTGGGGAGGGCTCAGAAAAACAGAGCATAGAGCCAGAGAGATGTGAAACCCTTAAATAAATACTGTTGCTGCTTGAAACTAAGTGTGCAGTTCATGCTGCTGGACATCCTCAGCACTCTGAGAGCAACCAACATGTTTGATCTTGCTTCGTTAATTAGTTGTAATGAGATTTTTATAGATTCTGAAGATCTGAAGAGACCATGTTATGCAATGCTGGAGCTCTGCATAGTGCTTGCACCTCTCCTCTCTGTCTGTCCTGTAACGTGGACATATACACACATGTGATTATGCTTAGTGATAGGAGTTGAAAATTTGCTTTTCTGTTTCAGATTCACTTACAAATCTAGAGAGCATAAAATGTGTTAATATGTGTTTGCTGTGAGATGCTCCACTGCACAGTTGTGAGTTTGGACACAGTGGAGATGATATTTTAATGTGCTTTCTTAAATCTATCCTGTCAGTGTAACAGAATCTTTTTATTTCAGCCCAGGGTTGCAGTTTGGGTGTAAACATTAATTCCCACATCCTAGAGCAGTGCTTACCCAGCAGGGCTGCAAGTTGTCCCCCACCAGTGCCCTCACCACACTGGGTGTTGGGAGCTCTTGTCCAGTACTGGAACACTTGTACCTGGAATACTTGATGGTATCCACAGGTTATTTTTTCCTATTGAATTTTCCCCGAATGCCCCATGAGCAAACACACAGTGGACAAGTTTATGCATCCTATTGTTATTTGAGCATTCTGATGTTAACCACCAGACAGGATGCTCTTTTCCTCACCAAGATGGTCACTGTGGTTATGGAGTGATAACCATGTCTGGCAACAGAGTTTGCCTTGTGCCAGAAATGTCAACCTTGGTTGACTGCCCTGCACACCAGCCGTGCTGCTGCAGCAACATCTGCTGCCATTGTGAAGAGGGCTTCTGAGGGCTGCTTGGAAAAAGAGCCCAGCAGGAATTGCAGCTACTGACTTGGGTGTGTCAGTGCATACCCTGTGCTCTTCTGGGGTAGGTGAAGGAAAATCAGCACCAAGCAGTTTACTGGAGGTGTGTGTAACCCTAAAGAGCTCACTCCTGTGTGCTCCACACAGAGCTTCAGGAGCACAGGACGCTCATTATCCAGTTGGTGTTGCTGTGCAAGTTTCCCTTCTCAAGAAAATGGATTACTGTGATTTTTCGGGTTGCTCCGTACCTCAGGAGGTGGCTTCTTGGTAGCTTTTTGTAAGTTCTCTGGGGTTTCTGGCCTCACAAATGTAAAGTATCAGCAAAGTTAAATACAAGTCTTGGTCAGCCAGTCTCCTCTGCACTGAAGGGAAGGTGTCCATGGTGTGGTACAGTGCCTCCTGCTCACAACAGTGATTTTGTTCCCCCCATGGCAGCTCCATTGTGAAGCAGGCAATGATCAGCCATCCTTGGTCCTCTGGCAGGTCTTTGCTGGTACACAAACTGGATAGTTTGACCCTGTACATTATACTACTAACACTTACTTCCCACAGCATCACCTTTGTGTGTATTGCTTAACAAATTCTTACTCTAAGCTCACTTAATTTAAGTAGATTTTTAAAAAAATAATTATGAATCTTCCTTATTTTGTTGGACAAAGCTTCTAGTTTGATCAGGCCCATCCTTTGGGATAGGCTTTTGATTATCTGGTACAGACAGCTCACTAGTCTTACTTAGAATTACAGCCTTTAAATAGACACATTCCAAGTAATGATTTGCAGACATGATTAAAAGTTAAAATATTTTAATATAAATTATATATACATATATATCATGTTGTATTATTTCATTTTATTATATATTATATAAACAGGTCCATGGAATTTTTACTCACATTTCTATTGCCCTTAGTACAATTTCTCACTCACTGCCTTGGTCGGTGGTTTCTGACAAGGACTTAAAAGTCTAACACCAAATTCTTAAGTGTGTCAAACAGTTGTTGGAGATATGGGTTTGATATTTTATTCTGGAACACGTTCTGCTGTCATCTGTGGGTTTGGTTAAACTAGGATGGTATCTCTTCAATTTTAATTTATTAACATGCTAAAACCCCATTGATTTGCCTCCGTTTTCCCCATTGTGAGGACAAAAGGTTTAGCAGTGCCAGAGCACAGTAGCCTGTTATCTTGAGTTTCATGCTCTGCAAGGAACAGAATGCAAGTGGGCACTTGCCAAATAGCTTCAAAATGACACTTTACAAGCATCAGGTCAAGTAATCAAAATGTTACAGTGTGTATTTGCTACAAATGTAAATATATCAAATATCTTTAATTGTGTTGCTTGCAATTAAAGTAACCCAACACCATCTTTCCGGGATATTATTGTCTAAACGTTTTGAGTAAAGCTATAATAATATTTATTTTTGTTTTATGTGATGCACAACAGTCTTAAAAGTAATTCTGGTGAATTAAGAGTTGTAGTCTGGGGAACTAACTAGCACTATTTGACTGCTGCTGTAAAACTTTATTAGGCAATACATCTGACCTCAAATTAGAAATTTGTGTTGGAACCAGTTTAGGAAATCATTACAGCTCTGTTGTTAATTTTATATTTGTCTAATAAAACACAGCAGGAACTACATGACATGTGCTAATGCAACTGATGCTAGCTGCTAGACATGGTTTAAACTACTGTTTTCTACCCCTTACAGGCTCAGGATAGGAGGAAACTAAATAGAAGTTAGGAATAGGGATTACTTTTTTTTTCTTTTCCTAGCAAACTGTTGTTCCATAGTTTGAATGAACTGGAAGATCATATTGCAGACCTGGTAACAGAAGTTTCTTAGTTATATCACATGGAGAGAGAACTAGTATAAGTACAGAATAAGAAATAGAGTATCAGTATTTAAAAATACAGGAGAGAAATAGAAGGGATTGGAGAAATCACAGGGTTTTGAGTCAGATCTCAGTAGTAAACTAATCTAAAAAAAAGTGGAAAGAAAGTGGGAAGCATAATGGAAGGTACTGAAGGAAATGCAGACTAAGGCAGGCTGAGTTTATCTGTGGTATAGACAGTGCCAACCTAACCTGATCTTTGGGGGTTTTCTTGGTAAGGGAACTAATTCTTCTATTTACTTTTGTACACAAATTAAATGTAGTAGATGTGATCTGCCTGCAGTTCAGTAAAATGTGGTGTGCTGTCCTTGAGAAGCATGGAATGATTCTGGTGAGGGTGAGAATGGCAGGAGCTCTGTAGGGTGAGCAAAGGATGGGTGGATGAGGGGGGTGCAGAGCATCACTCCAGTACCAGAGATGTCCAGCCATATGGTGGCTGGGGTGGGAAGAGTAACACCCTGCCCCATGCTGCACGTCCATAAGAGCTCTGCCCTGGGGGGCTGCTTCTGCTTTGGGCTTCCTGCTCTTGGAGAAGGTGGCTCTACTTTGGGAGGCTCCAGGCTGGGACAGGCTGTGCCAGGGAAGTGGTTTTTACACACAACTTTGTAACTTCCATCCCTTCACATTTGCACTCTCTCTCAAACTGTCAGCGTTGGCTACTTTTGCCCTTTGCCTTTTTTCTCTTTTATGGGTGTTAAAACACAAAAAAAGAGGTATTATACATTTAGTGACCTCTGGTTACTGTATGGATTATCCTGAGCCATATCTTTATCACTCCTTGTCCAGATTATCATCACTCTCATTTTAATGGCCTTCTGGCAGCTCATGGGTGTTGGTTGGTTGCCATATTGATCACAGGGAAGAAAATGTACATTTGTGTGTTCAGTTTGGTGCCTGCTTTCTTTGCACTTTGCAGCACTTCTAAAAACCATGGCTGTCTTCATTCCTTCCTTCCTTCAGTCAGTCCTTCATTCTTACAGACCCAGCAGCATAACTTAAGGTACCATGCTGGACACATTCTTTGGAGAACCTCAGTCCATTGGAAATGACTAATTTTTGACCAAGTGAATGGATGTGCAGGCTTGGCAGTAGAACCACCATGGACTCTGTTGTCACCTCAGCCCTTCTGGGATCAGCAGGCAGCATTAACAGGGCTTGTTTAGTTCATGTTACTTATTAGGAGGCTTTCTTTTCCTTGTTGCCATTTAGAAAATGGAGACACGAACGCTGTATTAAGAGTATTGGAAAGAATGCCCCATACCCATTTCAGCTATTTTTGAGATTTTTGACTCATTTGTTTTTCATTTGTTCAGATTTAATTCTATTTCTAAAAAGCTTGGTCTTTACACAAAGGAAAAAAAGAAGGGGGGAGGGAGAAGTGTACATTGACATACTAAGTGAAAAACCTCAAGAAAAATTACAGTAAATTAAAATTTATTTCCCAAGGGATAGAACATATTTCAGTGGGATGAAGGAAGAAACTAATAGACTTTCTATGAACAGCCATTTTTATTTAAAGAATAAGCTTTCAGGCAAATATAATTCTGCAGCCTCCTGAGGATAGCCTTTTTTTCTTGTTAGGAATAATACCAATTAAAAAGTGAACAATTAGAAGCAGTGGAAGTTTGTCAGTGTACATTTTCCACGGAGCTGTGCTCTCTATCATGCTGTTGCTTGCTTCCCAGGCTTTGTGCTGCTGGTGCAGCACATGGTGCATCTGTGCTTCCCCTCTGCAGAGGGTAATTAGTTAATGCTGCCAAACAGAAATGAATTGTGCCTGCTAATCTAAAGTACTTGCTAGCAAATCAAACCTTTTGGGGGTATTTTACAATCCTGAAATGATGCAGTTTGACATTTTGGGTTCTCCTCACCTGTTGCTTTCTCCCCGAGTATCTCTTTTGAAGGGGTGAAGGGTTTTTTCAACTCCAGGTAGTATCAGTGATCTTGCCCCGCACGGGACTATCAGCACAATGGAGACAGTGCTGCAGTGCATAGGTGGAAGGGAGCAGAGAAGTGAAGAACTTCAAACAGCTTTGCTGCCAAAACTGATGTCGAATGAAATGATACCCTAAGGAAAGGCAGGATTTGCAGGGAGAAGTAATCACAGACCGAGCAGAAATTGTCTTTTTTTCAGCCATTGCAATTTTCCCCCTCAACTTCTACTAACTCACACTTTTGCATGGCTGCTAACACTGCATTCTGGCAGCAAAGTCTGCTGCCTTTTCTGACCATCTCCAGCCCAAGTGGAAGACCAGAGAGGTGGCTCTTGGGTGTGCACAGCCATGATACTGGGTGAATTTGGGCACTGTTCAGGTCAAGTGCTCACACGGGCTGGGACAAACCTCAGACTGACCAGCGCTGGCGAGGCTGAAGTGTCCCTGCAGTGCTGGCAACAGTCCTTGCTAGTACACTGCCTAAAGGTACTGGGAATGTTCTGCTGGAGCTTTTGTGCAAGAGATGGTATTTTATAGGAGGACAAAGCGTTTGGGGAGAAACGTTCTTGCAGAATTCAGCTCTGCTTTTTTCACTTGCTTGTCTAGACAGCCAGGGTGCTTTGCTTTGGACTCTGCGCAGTTCTGATGGATTTTAATCCCCAAGCTGTTTTTTATTCCTAGTCACATTTATGACATATACAGTCTTAGCAGTTTTTCCTCCTTCAAGATGCACGCATCCATAGACTTGAATGGGTGTAGGAAAGATAAATGGCTAAGGGAAAGGAAATTAGTTGGGATGTTCTTAGAGCAGGAGCAAGGAGACTCTATAAAGGCAGACTGTGCGCATGAGATAAAAACTAAGTGAAAATTAAGGCTCAAGAGAAGGCCTGGCTGATAGGGGAAGAGGAAGTCCAAATATTTTCAGATAATACCCAAAAGATGAAATGTACAAAATGCTCCATTAAATCCTATTTCCCCCTTACTTTGATATTTTAATTTCCCATTTCACTTTCTTTTATAATTTCCTCCTACCATTCCAGTGACACTCACTCTCTAGTGAAAACCTACTGTTGCAAATCACTTTCCCACAGACCCATCCTCTAGCCCAGCAGTATTTGGTGTCTAACCATTTAGCTGTTGACACCTATCAGAACCCAGAGCTGACAGGAGGGTTCACTTGATCAGTTTGAGGCTGGAAGTTCAGATGTGGCCCATCAAAACCAGTGAGAGGTTCATGCTCTTCAGCAATGCAATGGTGGAACTGGGATGTACAAACTGCAGACATGCTTTACATCATCAGTATCTATATGAGCAGCTTCAGTAGTTTAATTATTTTCATTTTGTTGCAAGTTTCTTATATGTAATGATAATTTGTCCACTCAGATTTATGTTATTGCAGGCTTTAGTCCAACAAAGCACTTAAGCACTCGATTAACTTTAAGCACATAAGTAGCCCCGTTGCTGGATTGGGGCCATAATAAAGGAAGAGAATGTTTCAGGAGGAATTGCACTTTTGGGGGGGTTGGTTTTTGTTTTGTTTAAAGTGTCAACAGCACAGTTTTATTTAGCTGCCTTTTAGACAGTAATCTTATTAGCAAAATTGGCAGGATTAAGAGGCTATTAAATAAAATCTGTGTGTTTTCACATCAGTTAAAATCTCTACTGTATTCCCTTGGAATACAACAATTCTGTTGTGCAATAACTGGATTTTAATGTAACCAAGTCACTTAAGATTGCATTAAAATACATTTATTAAATTACTTGGCTGCTTGAGACTGGGGGGTAGGAAGTTAAAAATGCAGAGAGGCTCTTCTGACTTTGAAAGACTGTTTTGTGGGATTTCTTACAGTTTTCCTTCATCAATCAAACTACATTTGTTTACCAAGCAACATGTAATCAGTGTTAATTTTATGGCCATTCTGCTGGGCCCCGAATGAAGCCATCTGTCCCCAAAGGTGGCCAGGGTAGGCAGTCTGTCCCTCACATTGGGGTGCTCCAGCCCCTGGGGACAATGGATGTCAGCAAAGTTTGGCTGCTTTGTTCTCTCACTGCAGGCAGGAACCCACCCCAGCAGTTCTGTCCCTCTGCCTTCTGTGTCTTATTACTTTCAGATACACGTTTTTACCATGGAAAAGCTACTAATCAATACGACTTATTCCATCTGTATGTGGAAAGCTCAGTGCTCTTAATGAAAAAACTTTGTTAAAACCCAGAAATGAAAAGCTGGGAGACAAACAGAACAGATATCAGAGCTTAAAAAAAAAAAAATTAATAAAATTGTCTGCTCTGTTCCCTTAAAAATAAACCCAACAGAAATGTCCCCAAGGAAGAAACAGTGTCTCTAATGATATCATTTACTTATTTGATAGAAGGTTTCTGCTACTAATAGAGTAAGTAACCTGTTTGCTCAGAATTCACTCATGAACACAACAGTATCTTCAGGTTCCGCATATTAACAATTCTGGCAGTGACTTTCCTTTCAAGCTTGTTAAAATTAAAATACAAAGCTGTATAGATAGGTGCTGCTATGTCTGTACGACAGCTTCATTTCCTTTGACAGCTGATGTGTTTGCAAGAGCAGTCGAAGGGCTGCAGCACTTGGCCCCTGCTCCTTTGATATGAGCAGGTGACTCCAAACATTTATTGATGGTTTGGGGGAATGGTTTGATAGAAAAAGTTGACTTGTTGCAAAGTAGTTTCTCAGGTCTTCTGAAGTTTTTTATTGAGCGCTTTGATCTTTGTTCCGCAGATGTAGAAAGAACTTTGCCTACAATCTGTAGGTGTTCTCTGTGCTTTTTCAACTAATTGTTTTGTGCATCTGACAAGATGCAAATTTACCCAGCTCTGTCTACAAAGAGGCTTCTCTCCTGCCTGGTCTTTTTAGTAGGGAGTCAAACGACGTTATTTTTACCCACTTCTAAGAATTGATCCTGAGCCTCTCTTTTGCCATGCCTGCTCCCAGATGTCACCAGCTCCCTGCCTGCCTTACCCCATCCATCCTGGCTGGCACGTGGGACTGAGCAGGGGAGGAGGAGAACAGCTTGAGATGGCAAACAGCATTCCAAAGTGGGGAAGTGCTCTGTCTGCACAGCAGACCCCGAGTGTCACACAGTGATTACCCACTTCTTACGTGGTGATTTACAAGCGGTTGGGCACAGGGTTGTAATTACCCAGGCCTTGTAATTGCATGGGCAGACTCACACCACAGCTTCAACCAGACAGCAGAGCCACTGCAGTGGCCTGCAAGCAGGGGAAGTATGGAGGTGGTTACCTTGAGGTGAGCTCTGCACTATGATAATTCTTATCTGAGCTGGCTAATTTTAAAAAGCTCCAACATCCCCACACTAGATAATGCAATCGGTGAGTGTTGAAACAACCAGAGCCAAGGACATCAGACCCTTCTTCCTGAAATGTGGCCATAGAGGTGAACAGCTCCCCAGCCTTCTCAGGTATCACTTTACCCTTTTATAAGCTGCTCCTCACGCCCTAGGACATTTATACAACTCTCTTATTTGTGAGGAGAATGGTTCTGAGTCCTCAGGACAATCCAAACATCTCATCACTTTTACATCCAAATTTAATTTAATGGCATTTCTCGGGATTTTTTGAAGATGTTGGATCCTTTTCAGCAATCCTCTCACCTAACGCAGCTAAATTTCCACTTGAATTTGATGTGAAAAATGCTTGAATAAGGAGTACCGTGAAGACTCAGTTCTCATCCTTCTGTGTCATTAATAGTTATTAACTTGATTTCCAAAAGTGCTGAGCACCTAAAGCTCTTAGAGATTAGCACAGGAACTGCTGATACTAAATTCCTCCTCTGGAGAGTACACAATACCTCAAAGTCAGTGAGAGGGGCTGGGTGTATGCAAAGCCACTTCCACACTACACTCCCCTCCCAAACTGCCCCGTGGCATGAGGAAGAGAGACAGGAGGACTGCCAGCAGGGCAGGGGGGATTTCTGGCATCTTGGGAGACGTGCAGAGGGGCTGCTGTTGAGGCAGGGTGGCTCTGCCATCACTGATGGCACTGCCTGCTTCTATCCACACCGTCTGGAGCTCGCTGACTCCTCACCTGGTACTCATGGTAGATCCCAGCACAGCACGGTGCTCAGGGGCTGGGCTGCAGCTCTTCCTTTAAAAAGGAAATACAAAACCCTGACGTGACACTGAAGAGAAATATCCCAAGATACAGGAAGTTTTCAAATGTGCAACATTTGCTATTGGTCCATTCTTCAGTAAATATAAATTTTAAAACTCTTGGGTTTGGATGTTTAATAATGGCCATCATTGTTTATAGCTTGTGCCCTGTAAAAGATGAATAATCCTTTTCTGGAGAGCTGATGATATGGCAGGAGTGGTGGTACTGGTGGAATACTGGCCCCAATGAAATTAATGAGCAAAACTCAGACTGGCTTCATTTAGACCACAAAATTCACCTTGAATTCAGCTTAGTGTATATCACTGACTAGCTAAAACAGAAAAAACAACATATTTCACTGTATTAAACCTTCAAACACTGTGCTCAATTTCCCTGTCTTTTTGTTGCTTGCTGTCATTGTAATGTATTTCACTAGTAATAAATCGGACCCATAAATAACTGCAGCCCAAATTAAGTTCATTTCCAAATGATTTTCATATAACTTTCATTGGAAATGAAATTTTCAGAAGCTTATTATAAGGTAAAATATGTTCACATAAATAAGCACGAACCTATGTACTCATATGTGTGTCTGTGCATGTATATGCAGAGGAGTATATAATGAATCTAGCTACTAGTTTTGTTTCCTAGAAAAGAATGTCACAATATATTCAAGATGCAGTAATATATTACTTTTCTTATTGCTTTAAAAAGCCTTGGATTCTTGTAGAATATGGTTTAGTGGGTCAAACATCCCCTTTCCTCTCATTTATCAGCCTTTTGATCTTGTGTCAGTTCTAAATGTTGGCATGCTCAGGCCATAGCAGTGTGCTGCAAGATCACAAAAAGGCATCGTTGTATCTTTAAAAACTTATGGGCATCCTGGTGCTACATCCCAGCGTAGCCGAGCAGATGTGGTGTTGAGTTCCCCCAAGTCTTCACTACCCCTTTGTCCAGTTTTTTTTTTTATAGTTTTGTTCTGCATTCCTTCCACTCAACCTCAAGTAGATGGAAGCCTGTTAGTTTATTACTTACATATGTCTGCACCCTTTTACCTCAGCAGGGAAAGACAAAATATTGAGGAGGACTGTAGGTTTGGGATGGTCAACTAATCCTTCCCCACCTTGAACTAATCGCCAGGCTGATGTGTTATTGTGCTGGGCTCTGTTCTCCAGTGCATTGCCAGTGGGGTTTCAATTTGTAGAAGCATAAACAGATACTAAAGTAAAAAGAATGGTGCAGTGATTTGTTAGCAGAGTTCAGATCAAATTATCACACTGGTCCCCTGCTGACAGTCCTAACAATTACCTCCTTTTTCTTGCTCTTTTAAATGTTTTCTGTTTCACTTATGTCTTGGTAAATAGTGTGTTTCTCACTGTGTTTTATTTATTTACCTACAAAAGGGAAAGAAATTGAACCTTCAGCTTTCACTCCAACGTCTGAATTTCTATACATTTTGTCCTAGCTTTGATGCATTAGTAAGTTTGGGGGTTTTTTGGTTTTTTTAAAAAAGAAAAGTGTATCAGCAAGGGAACTAAAAATGGTTTCAGCTTTCTAGTACATACCTGCTCTTATACAATTTTCTACCTCCCTTACAGCTTTGATCATGACAGATCTTACTGAAATTTAGAAACTTTTGAGGAGAGCAGCTGCGAAATAGGAAATGAATAGAATGTTGGCTGCATTAAGCTGATATTAAGAGTTTAAAGCATTTGAGTCCTATTTGGAAACCAAAGTGGGTGTGTGTCAGTCGGTATTATTCCCTTTTTGCGGAATATAGTCAGTTGATGTTCTGTACAAGTTGTCTAGAATTAACTTCAACATTTGTTTCCACTCTTTTTCTTCCCTTCCCTATTTTCAACTCTTGACTTTCACTCTTGCATAGTTACATTTGTCTGCTTCTTACAATTCTAGTGGGACAGATTTATCATCATTTGCTAACATATCTGTCTCAAAATCCGAGCTTTGATCAGCTTGTATTTTATAACTTACATCTGTTCTATGTTTAACCTTTTGTAATGCTGTTTCTCAAAAATATTATCTACTATAACAAAAGAATCATGTTATTCTAAGGGTTCCGTTAAACCTAAAGGAAAAAAAAAATCCTACATACCTCTTTTTCTGTAATTTTTGTTACCATTTCATAGTCTCTGTTTCATTAAATCTATACATCTGCCACTCTAACTTCTTCCTGGGACTGCTGCTGAACCATATAAACCCCACCTTCCTGTTCCTTCTCTACCCCATTTTTTCCACAAATACAGTTTATTGTGCTTCAGAGCATCCCCACGGGCAGCATGGCTGCTCTGGCCCATTGCTGCTGCAGCAGCCAGCCCCAAGAGCAAAGGTGGCCATCAAGGGTTGTCCCACAGTGGGCTGCAGGGGACAGCAGGAAGCTGCTTGGTTTTGAACACAACTGGGACTAACTCACTGCCATGAACCCTCCCAGAGATAGATGGGTAGGAGCTTTGGGGGAGCACTAAGGCAGATCTGTGTGTGCTGTTGCCCCCTACTCTGCCTTTGAGCAAGGAGGCTTTGTTCAGGACCTGCCTCCAGACTGACTCTGGCTTGGGTCTGACCGAGTGACATTGCAACAAGAATGAGAGATGCAGGAACAAGACTAAGGCCTTCAGAAAGTTGTCAACTGTTTCCAGGTTAGGAAGCAATGAACCTTGCCTAGCACTGCTCAGGCTGTTACACTGATGAAATAATAAAAGGTTTCTGCTCGGGAATTTTTTCCCTTCCCCATGGTGCTCAGGGAGATATACTGTTGATGGCAGAGGTCCTTGCAGCTTGTTCTCTGTACTGGTGTGACCACATCAGTTGCCTCCACTGTTCTCCAGCATCTAAGAAGCTGCTGGAGCTAAGTCCACAGCCACAGATAATAAATGTATTAACCGCCTGGTCCTGACGCTATTGGTGTCTGGATGAGTCTGGCCTGAAGACTCACCAGTGAAGAAATATCCACAAAAATCCAGGTAGCTCCAACTCACGTGCCTTCCCAGTGTGGCAGACGCATTTAATACCAATGGAAGTGTTATTGGCATAGGGGCTGAATTCAGTTTGGGCATAAATGGATTCAAGAGCAGCTACACTTGCTTGTAATGGAGCAAATTTTGGCTTCAGGCGTAGAGATAAAAAGCACTGAGGAGCTATAAATTTAGAGCCAGCAAGGACATTACAAAAGGCAGAAGGACAACCGGTATGGCATCACTTCCTTCAGAAAGATGATGAGCTATGGAAGAGATTAGTTAGTTCTGCTGCAAATAGCTTAGAAAACTTGGCCAGGTATGTTGAGTGTATTGAATGGATCAGTGACAGCAAATACACCTGCACGGTGATTAACTGGGAACAGCAAACCAAGGCCTGGCCTTTCAGGTAGAAAGCAGCCTACAGGATAATCAAGGTATTTGGATGAAAGGAAAAAAAGTAGGATGATGGTCAGTAACAGGAGGAGTTAATGAATGCAAGGTGGTGATACATCTGGGATACAAGAGCAATATTTACTGCTTGTTGTCACTGGAGCCACTTCTCCAGAAAGGTGTGTGGCACTGCCCTGGGTGTAAGTGGGGAGATGAAGTGGCAAACCCAGGAACTGGATTTACTTTTTCTGCATCCCTTCCAGTATCGTAAATACAAACTGAAGACCCAACTGGCAGTTGACTCTTCTCCTGTACACAGATTTCCCTGGTAAAAGTCTACATAGTAGATATCCATCTTATTTTAGTTTTTGTCCTGGGGACTTGCAAGTTTCTGTTCTGCCTGATTTCATCTCAGAAACCACCCGCTCTTGCCACAATGTTCACATTTGTAGGGGGAAATTCTTTTCTAGAGTTCTTGTTTGCTTCTAGATTGTTCTTTCTAAGAAAATGCAAATTTTTAGATAATTTATACCAGACAGAACAGAAACATGGTATTTTCCATTCTCAACTTGGCATGTAATGGTGTTGAATACGTCACTTTATCTCTAGTAAGTTGCCTGGGCTAATCCATTTTTTGGTTGTGATGTGCACCAGCCATGGGCAGACCAGAACATTCCTCTCCAACAACTGCAGTTGACTTCTGGTTTTGATGGCGATTTTTATTTTGGTGGTATACCTGCACATACAACTCCTTTGATGAAGGCAATAGAGAAGTACTGGCTAAAAGTTACAGAACATATTTTTTGCTCAAAAGAGTTCACAAAATGTTTCTCTCTGAAAAATGCGGAAGCCCATTAAAGATAAAAACCATAAACAAGTGTAAGGCACTTCTCCAAGTCTTTGGCAAAGGTCGCAGGTGTAGGGAGGTCAAAGCGATATCTTGTTCTCCTAAATATTTCAACAGATAGACAGACTTTTGATTGCATTAGCTATTAAAAAAATGGCTTTGAACGTCCCGCCAGTGCAGAGCACTTGTGCCTTCTCAAACCAACAAAGCTTCGGTCAGCAGATAAGAATTTCTGACCGTGCGAGGGCAGCTGCTTCCCTTTCATGTTTCTTCCAGTGTGCATATGAAATGTTTGCTTAGCCTGGCCCTGCTATCATGAGGACTTTTTTTTTTTTCTTTTTCTTAATCCTCCCTCTAATTTGAATCCTACACCCGGTCTGCAAATAAGACATGAAGAAAATTTAGATTCAGCAGCGCAGGGTAATCCTGCTGGGGTGCTGAGGGCTCCAGGCCTGGCTCAGCACAATACGGAGCCTTATCTGACTATGCATATGCTTATCTGTAAGCCTAAACTTAAGCATATGATTAAATGCTCTGATTGATTAGGACTAATGATCCTCACTGAAGTACTAAGCCCTGGGAGAGAAGTTTGTTTTACAGGCAATTTTGCTGTTGTTTTTCTTCTATTGTTACTTCCCACCAGAGGAGGTAATTAAGGAAGTGTTTGTTTTAAGAGCACCAGAGCAATTTCTGTAATTTTTTTATCTGATTCTTGAAAATTCACTTGTGACCACTCTTCTGTTTATTAGTCTTTTATTACATATTTTCCTTCAAAAGCAAACATGATCTCTAGAAATTGTGCCAGCGATACCCAGGTATGTCTTTTCCTCCTCAAGAAGCCTAATCTATGTGCAATGTTAATGAGAAAAATATTAAGACAAAACGCGTAAAATTGCTTTCTAGAAAGGTTCAATCTATATGTAAATGCAGAGTTGAACACAAGAGAAGTGGCTAACAGTATCCTGAAGGAAGGATGGTGTTCACGTAGACCAGATCATTATATATGTATGCTTTCAGATGCTGCCTACTTTAACATTATAGGGCTTCCTAATGAGAAAAATTGGTGGGTTTACCTCCTCCTTGCTGTCTCTCAGCCTCTCCTGCTCTCTTTTCCTTTTAACCAGCTAAGCCTGGTGGAGTAAGAACTATCATGAAAACGGGAAGAAAGTTGACGTTGGAGGTTGCTGATTTTTGTGTGACACCTGCAGAGGATGAATGCAAGGAAGGAACAGGTCAACTAATGATTTATGAGATTTGGACTTCCATAGATGTGTCATAGGGATCTATGTGCCCCATTGCTTGGAACAGGGTGGGAATCACAACTCAAGAGTGTGTCTGACCAGGGAAAAAGCTGCATTTCCTGAGATGCTGGCAAGTGGTGCCTTCACACATGAGCTTCCCCAGGCAGACCCTCAGCAGGAAAGTCTGAAGTTCTGTCTGTGTCTTTCTTGGAGTAAGACAGTGCACTGGTAGGTGCTCCAAGCACTGGTTTCTGAATACCCAGCTCAGTGGCATCAGACTAGGAGACAGTAATGGAGGATAACAACTCCCCCTGTTTTATCCGTGAGGAGAGGGAATTCTTCTGGGTGGATTTGTTATGAGGAGAGTGTCTCACTGTCCTGCCTGTGTCATCCCAGCCACCCCAGGAAAGCTTTTGTGGGGCTTTACAAAGACAGGAGTGGAGGGAGTTTGAAGACACGTGAAGGACAAGGCAACAATCAACCCTTACATTTGCTGAGGGCTGAGGGGATCTATTTTCCCGAGCAGGATTCCATTAAGTTTTCTTAGCGCTAAACTGCAAGTATTTTAAGCTACTGCACTCTGGAAGAGGAGCCATGTGCTTTCATGATGCTCAAACTTTGATCCTAAGTTGCTGTAAAGCTCCAGTTCAGCAAAATGCTTGATTTTAAATACATGAATACTTAGAGTGGCAGAATGGCCAAGAGCAGCATGAAGTCTGCTTTGCTTCACAGCTAAGCCAATATGTAACTTATGAGTATGGTGTATTATCAGGCTAGTGCACCTATTTCTATACAATCCTGCCTTGGAAATGCATTCCCTAGAGTTGCTGGGATTTAAGTGCATACTTCATTTAGGAAGAGCAGAGGAAGAGCACATATGCTTGACTTATATGCAGTTTATCTTCTGGTGGCCTAAATAACTTCCCACATCCCGATTCACATTCTTAGGCTGTTTAAATGTTCCCTCCGCCAAGACTTGGGAGTTTTTCTGGAAACACTGTGTTGTTTCTTTCATAAAGCCATTGTATTATGCCTTGCAGATTATTTTTTTAAAACATTTGTGCATTTAATGAATAATGGCTTCTTTCCTCATCTTTTACTGAGGACTTTGTGCGTGCCTCGTGTAGGGCTTGCATATGAAAGTGTATGTGTGGTTATTTTTCAGATTTGTCTAAACAATGAGATCTGAACTAGTTGCTTCCGTGTTGAAAATGTGTATACTGTGAAGACACCACCACTAGCTCAGAGTTAGAGGGAAGGAAGGTCATCCTGTGCAGAGAACCATGTTCTGTTTGCTGAGGATTACAACCTTTGTGACAGACAGGCCTGGATTTTTTTCACAGGAGTGAATTTTGAATAATAATCCCAATCTGGTACCACTGTGATCAACAAGAGCTTCGTAGTTGGCTTCAGGTTATGCAGAATCACGAAGAATTGACAAGTGTAATTTAGGAAACCCAAGTATTTTAGACTAAGTTTAGAATTAACAATCCACAGAACGAGTATTTCACTGCTCTTTTTTTTTTTTTCCATGATCCTTTGAAGCTATTAAGCTCTCTCTGTAAGGAAGATAAAAGGTCTGCCATAGCCTTCTTTGCTTGCTTTCCTTAATTATTTTCAGAAGGGAAAAAATGGTTTTGTCTTAAGATTTATTTGTTGTCAAGGCCATCATTGATGATACAGCGTGGCTACTATCCGACACATAAGGGGATTCTGCTGGTTTAGTGTCAACAGCAACTGTAAGCCCTTGCAGCCTGATTTCCTGTGTTACACAGGTCACAGAGCTTGATGAGGGTCACAGGAGGACCCTGTAATAGTTCTATGTAGGCAGAAGCAAAATACCAAGGGGAAAAATCATCATCAAGAGTATTAGTCAACAGCGTGTTGAGATCAGGCTGTTGTTCCAATCATTTAACGCATGGCTGTGCCAGCAGGTCTGTATCCCAATGATGGCAGAGCTCTGTGGAAAGGATGGGATGGGGGTTCTGCCTCACAGGGATTTGTAGCTCTCTCTGTCAGCCCCATCCACGTGGTGGAACATGGCCCACATCAATCATGATGGGAAAAGGTGAAATGCTGCCGTTGCTGCGTCCAGACCTGTTGCATTTACTCACCAAGCCATGCGTGCACTCCCCGAGTGTTAGCGCTTGAAATAAGTTTAATTTCTGTGATCACAAGACAGCGTTTTGTTACTTTTGCAGCATTTCTGCTGCTGAGATGCATTTTGATGGTGCTGATCAAAGAGCCATTGAGAGCATTGGAAGTTCATATTGGCTGTGATTGTCTGACGTATTTTGCACTATGTTGTGTCTAACCCTTTGTGATGATTAAACATTCATTTGCACTGACTGGGGTGCCTGACAGTCTTACATCACGAAGCATTTTATTCAGTGTAAATTAGGATTCAGTGCGCTCCTCTGTGGGGGATTTTCCCACTAATGACATATGTAAATAGCACTCATTCATTCTAATATTAAGGGAAAAGGTACAGAAGCATGCAGATCTCCTAATGAATCTGTGTTCTACCTCAGATGAAAGGAAAACAATGTGGTTTTCAGATGTTAATTTTGTTATCTGCGCATACTGCGTTCCCCTCGACTCCCTCAAAGTTGAGATACACAGAATCAGATTTATAGAGCCTTTATGTTCACAAAGGGGGTTTGTCAGGGAGGTACCCACGCATGCACACTCTCCCAAACAATATGGAATCCCTTCCTTCCACGGAGCAAGGGAAGAAATACAGCCATATTATTCAAATGGGAACCCGGATAAACTGGGCCCTTCTTTGTGTGCCTTTAAGACTTTCTCTCTGCTTTCCACAGGGCATAACACGCAGTTTTAGCTCTCTCACAAAGCCTGGTAGCTTCTGCCATGTCACTATACTTGTGTTTTCACGGCAGCATGCCCATATGTAAGGTAACAGGTACTCTTGCCTCAGCTGACAGCCCCTGTCGCCTGCTCCGCCATCTTGTGTGTTTACTTCATGTTAACTTGCTTGGTTTTAAGGCAGCTACAGGAAAAATATTTGATTCTTATCACCTTATGAATGAGGAGTTCTGTTCATTTTATTCAGCTATCAGTCTTAGAGGCCTTTCTTTATTGTTTTTTGGGTTCTTCTCTCTGTGGGCTCCACAGGCCGAGCGGACAGGCCCGGGGCCGAGCCTGGCAACACAGCTGAGGTGGGCCCAGGCCCGCGCAGAGCCCGGGCAGGCGGCTCGCGGCGGCAGGGCCCGCCCGGCTCGCGCGCCCGGCTGAGGGCACCTCACTCGGAGGCGCCTCAGGGAGGGCGGAAAGCGCCTCACGGAGGGCGAGAAACGCCTCAGGGCTGGCAGGGAGCCGGTGCGAACGGCTGCCCCTACCCACTGACGGTCTGGCCGCAGGTAAACAGAATGTTTACTCGTAGGGGCGAGAGGGGAGGGACGAGGCGAAGCGGGGCAGGCCCCTCGGGCACCGCCCCGCTGAGGGGTGGATCGGGGGGAGCCGCGGCCCCGCCTGAAGGAGCGGCGGGCGGGGCCTGGCCGGGCGTGAGGCGACAGGAAGGCTTCGTGCCTCGGTCTGCAGAGGGCTAGGGAGCGGGGATTTGTCCCTTGTGCCAAGTTTTGTCTCAGGGGGTCCCCGCCACTCGCCCGCAGAGCCTTCAGCCTATCCGCCTTGGCCCCTCCGTGGCTGGGTGGCCTCCCTAGGAGCGGGCTGGGCCCTGCTCAGTGGGTTCACAGGGACCTTTGAGTTGGACAAGGTGTCTCGTGGTCCAGCCATCTCCAAATTGGGTCTTCTCCTCATCAAGATTTAATATTTCTGTCAAAGTCAGTGGCAAAACTATTTTGGATTCATTGGGAAAAAGCCAGCCCTGGCTCTTCTGATTACCCTGTTGCTCACTGGCAGTGCTGAGGCTGCCTTCCAGTACAAGGAGGAAGATTCTCCTCACATAACGCTTTATTTCACCTGAAAAGGGTCAGAGTTCTCTGTTGTGAACTTTGGTGTTTCCATTTTGACCACTGGAGAAATGCACTTCGGGAAAAAACAATATTTTTTTCCCCTTTTAACCACTATTTAAATGTTTGCATTTAAAAACCCAGCTGTTTAACCTCTATAAACAGAGTGGTTATGAACGGTATTCTTTCTTTTTTTTTTTTTGCCATGGGGAATGAGTAGTGTTCCTTCAATTTTGTTTTGAGCTAAACTTGATGCAGACACTGGCTATAAATGGGTCAGGCAGTCATTGAAGTGAACAGTTGGCCACATTTGTGCTAACTCCAGCTTTTTTTGGTTTTTGCCAGAGGAAAAAGAATTCTAATTTCTATCAGTCTAAATTGTGCTGGGCAGCATTATCAGCTGGAAAGACCCCTCTGATTTGACAGGCTCCACTGTATGATGATTAATTACTACTCAGCTTCATTGGACTTTTCTAATTTCCTTTTGCCACTAGCTGTAGGCAACAAGCGATAAGTACTGCTCTTATTATTTTGTGCAAAGGAAAATGTCTATTACTGCTCTGTCCTACAAGTAATCAGAATAAAAAGACAGCTGATTGGAAAACCAGTGAGGATCATTCTGTCTTTATTTATCCTACCCTTGCTTTATTCCAGTGCTGCTTCTACACAGAAGTTGTTTTACACAGTTGCCTGTCAAAATAAGAAGATAAAATCATAAGCTCTATCAAAGTAGTTGACATTTTGAAATTTGTATAATGATTTCATGGGAATTAATCCTCAATCTCCAAATAAATCCTCCTCAAAATGCTAATATAACTAGGAATCTCATACCACAGAATGTAAAACAATTCTTAATCTTCCTTTTCTATTTTGCCATAGATTTATTATACTAGAAGGCTGCCTTGTTGAGGAAAATTATAGCATTATCACCAAATGCAAGAAGAGTAAGTACTTTACGTAACACATTATAATAATGATTTTTCTGAGACACCGAATGCTCTAAAATATACTAAGAAGGAGGTACAATACTAAGAACTTGTCAAGGACTTCACTGGTAGAGATAAAAATCGAAGCTTGCAACTTTCTCATCTTTGATTTTAATGAAGCTTCTCAAATCATTAGGCAGTTTTCAGTGAATTAATTCTAGAAAAGCCAACCGAGTTGCTTCTGTATTCTACACATTGAAGAGATGCCACAGAATTTGCTTTCAGAGTGAAGATATGCAATGTATACTGGGTAAACAGCAAAGCATGTCTGCACAGCACATGGGAATGCTGTGCCAGGAGAGTGCATGTGTAATGTTAGGACAAATCACCTAAAGATGGGGCTGTTTAAAAGCTGCCTCAGTCCCACCTGACAGGGGTCGATGGCCTTACCTGTAGCAGATCTATTGTTTCCACACTCGGGGATTTAGGAACAAACGGAGCTTCAGAACCTAAAACTCAGCACTACCTTGGAAAAAGGGAGTTTTGTAAACTGTTTCAGATGGCTCTGAATGTTACCCTGCTTTTTCTACCTGGACAGGATAGAATATTGATACACAAGAGAAGGCACTTGAAAAGTCTTCCAGGGAATTGTATTTATCTTGTTTCCATAAGATTTGTTATTCTGACAGATTTGGAAATGTTTCTTCTGATCAGGTCCTTCCTGCTCCTTTGCACGAAGTTAGAACTTTAGGTATTTACCTGGTTTTGACCAGATTTTGTACAGCTATTGCAAGAGTGACAGAGTCAGCAGATGTGTGTGAAGCTGCAGTTGTTTTGTTGGGTTTTCATTCTGTTTTTAAACTGAAATGGGAGATGTTAGCAAGATTCCCCCCGCTGAAAAAAAGTTAGAAACTAGTTGGCTTGAGGCCTGACACAGTGGGGGAGGCTCCTATCTTGAAATATCTCTCATCAGGAGCACACAGCACTTACCAGCCCATCCTTTCTGAGGATGTAAATTCCAGGCCTACTGCAGTCTTTGTGAATATGGATGGCCTTTGTGTGGAAGATGTGTACTGCTAGCCAGGGGGGGAGAGAAGGGATATTTGTATGCAACTTTCACATCTGCTACTGAACCCAAGAGCCTGATTAGTATCTGCATTCCTTTCCCCAAATAAACAGAGAACCAAATGGCTTGCAGATCTCCTGAAACTCCTCTTCCCCTGTCCAGAGGCTTCTCTGTCCTCCTCCTTAGGCCTCTGCAGGGTAAGATTCAATGACTGGTGAAGAGACCATAGGTGCTAGGTGGTATGACTTCTTTTCCATGGTCACAGCAGGAGTGGACAGGAGCTGAGCCCCTCTGGACAGACAAGCTGGGCAATGGTGTGAAGGTGGCTGATCCAGTGGCAAGCTTGCTGGCTGCTGACAAGGAGCCAGTTGGCTAGCACATGCTCAGCACATCTCTAATTCGCATCATGTGACACTGTGATATTGAATATTGTGTAGTTATTTTTTTTTCCCCAGCTGTAATTACTTTTATTTTTGTTTTGCAGCCAAGAGCAGTAAGTGTATTGGCAATATATGGGCAACATAGCTGCCAGTGCTGCTTTGCTTGACACAAACACAGCATTGTTACTCACAATAAAGCACTTGTGATATTGTTATCAGATTGGTAGCACTGCTTTAATAGTTAGGGACTTCATGCAGTTAATCTAAAATGGACTGGACTGTATTCTTTCCTCCCACTTTATCCCCTTCAGAATCTGGTGGTTATTGTTCTCCTGGTTTAGGGTAGCTCACCCTCAATGGGAGGGAACAAGGAGCTGAGTGTTTCATTTGAGAAGAGTATTGTAGTGCAGGGCTCTGTGTTACAGTGGAAAATACCTCGTGAGTATGTCTGTTGAAAGCGTCCCTTAATTATATAGTCTTATTGGTAGCAAATCAGAGGTTAATGAGGATCTCACCAGGTATTGTGGAGCTCCCTTTGGTTGCTAGTGTTTCTAGTGGAAATGCTGTGTACTCTACCAAGTTGCAGTATAAAGTATGACATACTCGTCCAGCAACTGTAATTATGGTATCCTGTTCCCTCATTCTAATTGGAATAGGATAGCACATTTTGAGTGTGTTCATTTCAAGCAGTAATAACTACTTTGTAGAGATCTGCATGACTAAGGTACAGACATGCATTAAAGACCTTAGGTTGGGGTCATCAACAACTATTAAATAAACTAGTTTCTTTTCATAAATAAGATGTAATATTTATATACTGTTGACAGGCACAATTATTTTCCTGTGTTTGTGGATGAGTCACTGTGCAGTTTTGTCTTGCTATCTCTATCTTTGTGTGCTTAAGCCGTGTATGGGCGAGCTCCTGAGAAGGGTCAAAAAGCAGCACCAAGCACAGGGATAACAAGGTGGGCAAAATGTCTGCGTCCCTTTGACAGAAGGTTCTGCCCCAAGTCCTAACAGTTCCCACAGGGGGTGAGAAGGAGGTGGACAACTCTCCCTCTCTGCTAGCACAGGTCTGCAGCTGCAGGAAAGGAGATGTGCTGACCTAATATTTCAGGGAATGCTGGGGAGTGTTTTGCCTCCCCAAAGCACAAGGGCTTGTGATTCACCTACTGCTGCACTGGTCTCGGTGCCACTGCTGCTACTGGAACCTCCTCTTTAGGTTCAATGAGTTCATAGTGTTCAAGGTCACACTGAATAAGTCTGTGTCAGAAATAAGAAAAAGAAGGTAGGATCTATTCCTGGTGACACCTTCCAGGCTGCTTTGCTGTTCTAGCAATTAATTTTTGAATAGATTCAAAAATGTACTCCTTTGATATGTATAAAAGTAGCATCTTCCAGTTCTTTCTAGGATATTGTTTCTTCTACTTTTCTACACAGCTGTTTGCCTCAAACCTTATTTTTATGTTGATCAGTATTTATTGTTGCTGTAAAATAGTGTATGTTGCAGTGTTTGTTCTACCAATGCAAAGTGGTAAAAAGCACCCTCAAATTAACTCCTCTTTAGGAAAAGAAAAATAAAAACACGGTCTCTGGGTAGGTGTCGGAGCAAAAGGAATTCCCATTATTCTTATTTATTTGAAGTGAATTATTTTTGAAATACAGAGTAATTCAGTAAAACCTGTGCAATATTTTTTGTCATATGCAGGCCAGATAATTGTAGTATTGAGTTTATTCATTTAATTTGGACTAATTTAGAAAGCGAGATATATAATGGTGCAAGTGCTTTGTTCTTTTTCTAATAAAAGGTAGGAGCTTTTGAGTGTTATTAGACTGAGATAAGCTAGGCTTCTGTATAGCACAATTTTGTATGTCTGAACTAGCAAAAGCCTTTGAAGTCCTATGAATCTTTCTGCTTGTTAATTCTTCCATTTGTTTGATTTTTGGTACAAAGAAAATGAAAGAATATGATGAGATTATGGCATTTTAAGTCAATATTTATTAAAAAATCAATCTCGATGAAAATCTGCCCATCCCTCTAATTAGATGAGGCAACTTGAGGTTGATTTTTAATTGCAAAAGTAATTACACGGAGCAGATAGCCAGTGACATTTGATTATCTAGGTGATTGATTAAAAAGCCTAGCTCACAGAGCAGATTGTCAGCCAGGGGAATCGAGACAAAAGAGCAAATTAAAAAAGTTGTCCTGTTAGTAATCACAAAATTCAAGGATGAAATTACAAAGCTAAACACCTCCAATCCACGTCATCTTCATCACTCAAACGTCTGCGGCATGCCTGAGCTCAAGAAGGGCTGATAAAGAAATGGATTACTTTTAAAAGGAGGAAGTAGCCAGGAAATATAAAAATGAAAGAGCAAAAGCAGTGCTGAGGATAGGGACTTCAACTACACAAGCAAAGGAATAAAAATTTCTCTTAATTGTGAGAGAGTTCATCTGCCCTGTGCTCTTAGGAAAGCTCATTAAAAACAAGCAGCATTATTCAAATATGTTGGGTAACAAAATACATTTTTAGTGACAAATCTTAATGATTATTTAGGAATCGAGTCCAGATTATCCCTTCCTTCTCCAATACCTGCATTTTACAGAAGATATTAATTTAATCTTCTACTACTTGGATTTATTTAATGTCATTTTAACTGATTGTAGTCTGTAACTGGAATGGGTACCACTGATGCCTTTCAGTGAAAAATGTTATAAAATGTTAGTAAAATTAATATATAAGGTAATGTAAGTAAAGCAGGAAACAGAAGGATAATTACATTTGCTTCTGATATCCCATTTTAATTTTAATTTTATGATGCTTACCTCTTTGGGCTGTGCTGTTTTTATAAGTTGGTCCAATGAATTGATGAGCTACAAATCCTAAACTGTGAAATGGATTCTTACAACAGACATTTTTGATGTATGTAGCTTCATGTACAACGTACAACTCCATTGACTCCGGAGGCTTTGGATCAAGTCCAGTGTGTGCTTTTTGTTTGTTTGGGTTTTTTAGCATGACAAAGTACTGTTGTATTTTATCTGAATTATCAGATTGTTTTGGCCAAATAATCTTTGGCAGAACTACTCCAGTCAGTTCAAAATGGTATTTAAGCCTGCAACTCATTCATGAAAAATAACTGCATTTTCTGAAACATCACATGACTTTTTGATAGCACTTTTCCATCATTGAAACAAGTGTCTGTCATATTCTATGGCACGGATGCCTGAAAAGTAGTGTAATAGTGATGGGTGAGATGGAACAGAAATAATTCTTTAATTGAAACCAGAAACATATACATATAATATTATCATCTATTTTATTAGAATAAAAAAAGCCAGAAAAGAGGAGAGAGGCAGCAAAACTGTTGTAAGCATCCCATCTAGGGTCAATTAATGTACAGCCTGTCGGCCTTTAGAGTCCTTCAGAGTTCAAGTGCAGCTCCTCTCACTGGTGGCAAGCGGTGGATTTCCCGTGGTGGGTGTCAGCATCAGGCCCTTCATCTGCTGTCCAGCAGTCACTCCGTGAGGTCTGTGCCATCCAGTGACTAATTCCATGGAAACAACCTGGTTTGCTTCTCCCGCAGTGTTGTCATTGAGAAAAAGAAATGATTACTAGACTGTTGGATTTGTTAAATGCCAGCTCTGTATCGGGCTTTTGTGAGGCTCTATTACCTGTCACCCATCAAAGCGTAATCTGACAAAGAGCAAAAAAAATTCAATTGATTAAGGGTGCTTCTTGCACTTTACAGCCCTGTGTGGTGTGTTCCAGGTTCCTGATAGACCTTTTGCAGAAAAGTGCCTGGACACTGAGACACAGATTGGGTATAGGGATACAGGCCTTGGGTGTTTCTAGCTCTAAAAAAATAAATGAAAAACATTTTTGAAATTGCAAAAAGGGTCGAATCAATTTTAGAAATGTGTAATTAGCAACCTCAAGAGAGCAATTTGTCTAGAGTAATGCCTTAGAAAATTGATAGCCATCTTCAGGACAATAAAACGTGTAAGGGTGTGCTGGGTAGTTTGTAAACATTGCAATAGTCTTTGTCTGTCTCTCAGCAGTCTGAGGAGGTGGGGTGAAAGCAGCAGAAATAATTTTCTACAAGAGCAACTGCTGCTTTGTTTAACAAACAAAATGTTGAGATATTGACAGATTTTGGTAAATTCAAAGCTTTCTGCAGACAATCTCATCTGTGCTAGTTGAGACTCAAAGCAAAGTCGCAGAATGAACTCAATCTTATGTATATATATTGCTCTGTTAAGTCTAATACTAATACCTCTGTGTTGTTTACCCTTTACGTATCGTTTTAGATACAGTGTCTTTGTTCACAAGCTAAATGGTCTTTGTGTGATTGTATTTAGAGTTGTTGACTCATTTTCTCACACGGAAGCTACTTCACAAAATGGACTCTTGTGTTGTACACACACAGAACCCTCATCCCAATTTTCCAAAATAGCTGCTTTGGGCGGTCTAAAATCTGTGATTTTGCTGCTCAGTTTTCAGTCCTCCTCAGTCTGAGTTCCTCTATTTTTGCCTTTGCTTGCATTAAACAAGAAATTCAGATGTTGGTAATTAACTGGAGTTCCCCTGCTGCCAGCCCAAATTCAGTTCCAAAAAGCCCTGTATATTGCTACTCCTGCATTTGTTAACAATGTCCAGACAACAGGTCTGCAATTAGATTCCCATCTGTTAGGTTGAGTATTTAGCATAGCCAATGGATGCAAATGAACTTGGGTCCCTCAGTGGAGTGGATCCCTAACTAGCAGAATTATATTTGAAAAGAAATTTAGCAGTAAATGACAGGGAAGGAGATGAGGCTTTTAATAATACAGCAGCTCTAAAGTGTTGAAATGAAAACAATAAAATACTGTTGCTACATATGATGGCTTCTCTAACACATCTGAAAATATATTCAAATATTCCTCTGTTTTCCTCAATGTCTTGACTGCTGCATTAGATTCAGGGGAAAAATGCTAACTTTAAGCACTCATAGAGCTTACTGCATAAAGTAATGATGCACAATTATATAAATGTTAAGGTTCTACATCAATTATTGCTTGAGGCTCTTAAAGGAATGCTTCAAAATATTAGATATTTTTACAGGATAAAATGGAAGAGGCAGAGAGATGCATTTTTATAAATTCTTGTGTTTAATCTCAAACTGCAATTTCGTATCAGTTCTAACAGCGTTATAATAAGGGATAATCCTACCAAGTCCATAGGCTGTGTGTTGGAGGATTAGCTAAAGCTTGCATATTTAAATGTTTCATTTTCTACTGGAATGTCTATAAAATAGACAGTAAAACCCACTTAAACTAATACCTGTTGAAGGGCTAAAACAGTAAGGAAAAAACCTCTGTGCAAACTCAGATTTTCTTTATGTGCTCTTTATATTACTCTTCTGCCTTTTCAGAATTTACAGATTAAAAAATAAGTACCATATATAGCACGTGAATATAGCGTTAAAAGGCATTTTGTAATATGTAATAATTGTAAAATGTAATAATTCTGGTGTAAAATGAATTTACATGTTTATATTAATTTGTTAAAATTATATTTATAGCTGAGGGAAAAACAAAAATCCTAAACAAATAGTAAAAGATGCATTTCTAAGGTAATACTTGCAATTATTTTGGTGCCTTAGTAAGGAGAGAATACTTCTATATTATGAAAACAGGAGAATGTTTTTTGGTGGACTTTATTACATACAGAGCTCATATTTACACAGGTTAGTTTTTATTGCGGTTTCTTTTTGGTACGTGGTAATGAACATTTCCAGTTGTCTTGTGACTTTCTTCAGTGAGAGTTTTGTCATAGTTGTCAGCAGGATCTGGACTGTGCTCTGTGTTTCTTACCAGAGCAAATACCAGGGTGACAGAGAGAATCCCAAAGATACCAAAACGATTGTAATATTTACAATTTAAGTAAAAAAAAAAAGCTTCTAAGCTTCTTGGGATCTTATTGTTCTACTTGCCAGATGTAATGAGATGGTTCCTGCCCTCAGCATCTTTACATCCAGGGCAGATAAAGGGGTGAGGAGATCTATTAGAGTGGAAATGGGAAAATTCCAACTCCGTATTCTCAGCGCAGAGCAATGCACTAGCCACCAGTTGTTCCAGTAAAGCACATTCTTGCTTCATAGAGCAACTTGGGTTTCCCAGTGTGCAGAAGAGTTACAGGTAACCAGAATGCCCCGTTAGTTCCCAGTTCGAGCTCTGCATTACCAGGTGAGGCTGCTCAGCCTGGGCTCTGGCTAGAGGCTCTGGAGGTAGCTCGGCTTGACGGCTGCCGGCGGCTCGGGGAGCAGTGTCGGCAGGGATGTGCTCTGCTCCCTGCTGCAGCACAGCACAGTGCTGCCTGTATGCTGGGGGCAAGATGGAACTGTGCCTGTTGGAGAGATGTGCCCTGCTCTGCACAACCAAGGATGACTTTTGCATTGAATAGAAGTAAATGGACTTAGAGATTTTTTGGGGCCCTTTGAGAAAAACCGCATCCATTTGTTTCAAGCTAGCTAGCAGTGTGGGATTGCTCAGGATGAGATGTATGCTGCTTGTCACCGTGACAAAAGTGCAGATCTTTGCCTCCGTGGGATTCGACTTTTCAGGGCCTGACAGAAGATGTGTGGGATCAGAATTCCCTGCCAGGCAAGCTGTTGGTCCAAGTGTGCTGCAGACAGGGTGGGAGCTTGTGATTGCCTGGTTCGTAGCCTGCTAATCTTCCAGATTAGTCTATGCTTTCTCCCCTGGGGGATAGAAGGCCATCAGCAGAAAGAAAGAGCAATCCGTTGCTCTTTCACTGACAATAAACAGATAGTGACAGCAGCTAGAAACCTCGTTGCAGTGCCATAGAGATCCAGGAGTGTTTGTGGAGATGCTGCTTTAGTCAGTCACATTTTTTTTTTTCTGTTCTTAAATAGAAAAATTATTCATATACACAGGTGATGGGAGGACTACAGGAGTGCATAGGTGCATTAAGACATTCTTGTAGCAGGAAAATGTTCATCTGGTGCTTCCGTACTTGGCTTATGCTAGGCTATTATGCCATTAGTATCTCCCCCCAGCAGTAAACTGGGGACATCCTCTGGTTCTTGTGCTTTGAAGGAAGCATTGGTTTAGGTGGACATATGTAATGCAGCATAGCTCTGATGGCTTGGGGAGTATTGTGTGCTTATGTGCTTGGACAGCTGGCAGTGAAGGGCACAAGCACTGCAGGCCTCTGCTCTCAGATGGGGCAAAGGACCTGTGGCAGGAGTGAAGCCTTTGGCCAGCTCTTTGGTAGCTGTAAACCATGAGAGGCAGTGGGTTCTTGCTGTGACATGGATACTTCTGGGAGTTTGAATGGGTACAGTTTTGCTCTTTGCCTCCTTAGATTGCACACTATGTCAATTCTACTTCCACATATTTTGCTTTGATAGCTTTGTGGTGCTTAATGATTTATTTTTTTTTTTTTTATGCCCAGGCTTTCCCCCTGTAATAATAAGCACTTCAAGTTTTCCAGTGCAATGTCCATCAGGCAGCTTCTTTCTCATTTCACTCACATTGTTATTACCTGGAGTTAGGTCTAATAACAGGAGCACAGCATCAATGTCCTGTATTCAAGTAAGGAAATTAACCTAATAATTGTCTCTTAAATGCATTCTTTCATTACACAACTCGTGGGGGCGAGGGGCAGAGGTCACTTAACTCGCACAGGGATCACGTTGTCATCAGCATAGGAAACTATTATCTCAGTAGGTTATAGCTAATCCCACTGATCACATTTTAACCAGCCTAATTTTTCTAATAAAGAAAAATATTGACAAGGTAACAAAAATGGGTCTAAAGAACCTATTTAATGAGCTCAAACTAATCAGCATGGCTAGAGTTTCTTGGAAGAAATGTAGACAATTGTCGCTCCGGTCCCACTGGAAACAGACCTGCCAGCCCTTTGTAATCTGTTACTAACATTTATTCTTTTGCTTGCTTTGTGGCATGGAAGACTAGAAGCTTGGCTTTTACTATTTATTGCCTCTCTTCCTGCTTGCTTTCTGCCATACAGGTTGTGTCCACAGTGATGTCAAAGGGCTGACTACAGCCTATTTAGACCTGTAGTCTGAGTAAGATTTGGATCAGTGGCTGAAGGACTGGTAGCAATCGAGGTGTTTTGGTGTGAGGCACGGGTTACAAAATGCACTCACATGAGTGAGCTCTGAGCTGTGTGTGCTGCGGCTCAACCATGGGCTGCCCTCGAGTGGGCACGTGGAAACTGGCTCTGGTTTAGCTAAACATGCTTGTTACCCCTTTGACTGCCCTGGAAACACTCTCAATGAGCTGAGCTGCTTTGCTGCAGCTCTGTTTCTGCTGTGCAGCCTTGTTCTCCACAGATGTATCTTAATGGAGTTGACTTTTCTATGTTTGAACTCTGGTTTGCTGCTTCCTTGGGCAGGGGCTTTACCTGCCCTCATGGTCCTTCTCACAGCTTTGTCTTTTCTGTCTGTCCTCTGGAAAATGCAGTCCACTTCCCTCCATTAACATGTTGCTTCTTTGTTTTCCTCTTGGAGCATGAAAGGCCGACATTTTTGAGACCACTTATTGTTGTGAAGGCAGGAGCAGAGGTCATGGGGCTACCTTAGTTACCTCTGAATAGCTTGAGAGCAAAACTCCCATTCAGAATGGGCTGTGCCTTGACACACCAGAAGTTTTCAGTCTCAAACACAGCTTATATGCAGTTCAGGCTGGGTTGGATCAACGCTGTTTTAATTTGGTAGGAGGTTGTCTTCCAGCACTCATGCCTTGTTTTCAGAAGGCTGTTGGATTTGCTTGGTCTTTGGGAAGTGAGTATTTTTCTCTGCAGTGGGCTGTTGCTTCAGGACGAGCTGTGTATTTATCCTGACAGTCCGTGAGCTCCACTGGTGCCCAGGAGGCTGTGCTCTGTACAGATGGAAGAGGCTGATGGGAGCATTGGACTCTCTCTGCTCTTGTGGCCTCACGTCAGGCTGCCCAGGGAACCTGAGCGACAGGATAGTTGCTGGTGCGTTTTGGTCTTGTGTATTAAGGGCTCCACTTGCCCTGCAGGTATGACAGCCTTCCTGCACACTCTTGTGTGCTGTAACTGTAGCACATTATTATAATAATCATTATAATTGCCCTCTATGTGTAGTCTAAAATAATCTCATTGTTATAGAAGAGTTAGGTTGGGAAGTAAGACAGAAGTAAACATAGATGGCATCTAGTGAGAGGAGTTTGTGTGTGGCACGGGTGGCATGGGAGCCACAGGAAGAATTCTGGCTTCTGGCCTGAATGAAAAGGGGAAAAGGAAAAGAAAAAATGTAAATGTTTTACTTTTCTGGTTTATTGTTTGCCATTTGATAGTCCCTATCCTTTTGACAAAGACGAAGAGAGCTTCTACCCTCACTAGTTGCTTATTATTGCTAAGCTGCTATTGAAGCACACTGGAAGTTCATTCACGGTCTCTTTTGCATTCTCTGTCCCTTAGGGAATCAATATTTGAGCAAGACCGCCACCAGAAGTAACCGCCAGTACCAGCTACCTTCTAATACTTTTTGCATTAGGCGTTGCCCCCTGGCACGTACCCTTTTCCCAGCCCCACTCCAGCCTGGCTCCACTGGTCTGTGGTCAGAGAGTGAGGCAGCAGTGTTCATTAACTGTAATGGGGATACTGCAGAGATGGGCCGGGCAGAGCCAAGCCCCAGCACAGCCCTGCCCTCCACAGTGATTTGTGTTGAGGGGTTTGCTTGCCCTGGGAGCTCTCAACTTACAGGATCCAAAGGCAGCAGTAATTGTTTTTGAAATGTTTCTTTTTATTATTATTAAATAAGTTCATTGTATATATCGAAACCCGGATCATTCCTGCTCTGATTTGCTTCCTGTTCCATTGCCAGGCCGAAAGTGCAGGAACAGTGTGTGTGTTTTGGATTGCCTCTAAGCCACAGTAAAAATATCCTTTCTGCAGGGAGAGGGTGCCATTGCTGCCACTGCCTCAGAAATGTGTACTCCATAATTAGCTGGGATTTCCAACTCGGAGTGCTAAATGGAAGAGACAGGACGAGCAAGAAACCCAACAAAATAACTGGATTTGAGCTAACATAAAAGTGCAGAAATATGTTAGTCAGATATCACGACAGATTCTAGCCCAGCCTAATTCAGTTCTTCATGCGTGCATTGGCATAGGGAATCCAGGACTGCTTGAAAAGATGTGCTTACAAAGTAAGGCACTTTACCAACTGTCAGGACCTGCTTTGAAACACACCCTTACCTCTGGATACTCTTTACCTTGAGGATGTACACTGTGCGTACTCTCTGCAGCTTCAAGGCCCCAGGCTTGAGTAGCAGCAGTTACAGTATCTTCCCCAAACCCTTGTAAATTATCCCATATGCACCTTGCGGCACCAGGCGCTTTGCTCAGCAGGCAAACACAATGCAGCAGCATTATTAAATTTCCATGAAGTTTACCAAATTTGCAGGATCAGTAGGGTGGACCTGACAGGGAAGCTCTCCTCCTGCCTACAGCACCTTTAAAGCAGCTGATGGTGCCGCTGATACTTTGCATTCTGCTGTTACTCTACTGCTGTAGCCATCTACTTAATCTCCACAGCAAAGATTAGTTTATTCGATTAAGTCTGTTCCCTATAGACCATCCCTGTAGCTCCTTGGAAGGCATCAGGACTGTGTGTCTCCAACCTTTTACCAGCTAAAACGATTCAATAAAGTAATCTTTTCCCCCTCCTTTTATATGATTGGAAAATAAATTGAAAATGAATTTCAGTTATTGCTTGTGTTTTAAATATGAGATAAAGGTCAGCCCCCTCTAGCTATCTCCATAGATGGAGATTAACATGAGCATGTTCCATTATAAAATCATATAGCGGTTTTGTAAATCTGTCAAGTCATCTACAAATATATAATTAGTCTGTTAGATTTTGAAATCAATAAACAATGACTTTTCAGTCCTGTGCTTAGAAAGCTTTGCTAGCGAGTGCTTTAGGCATGGGAGTCCAAATAGCAAAATGGTTGCACTGTATACATTAAGTTGTTCTCTGGATCTGTTTAGGTGTCAAAGGTTAATTTAAAATTAGATGTAGATGTGTGCTTTGTTATTACCTCTTTTTTTAAAACTATTTTTTATTTAACTCAAGGAAAGAGGCCAGTTTTAGCCTTGGATTTTTTTGTGAAAGCAGCGTGTCAAACAGTGGATGTTCAATGTGTAAACTTCCCATTTTTCTTTTCATAGTTGGCTACAGTGAGATGGTGGCTGTGAATGTTTGTAAGGCAACATTCATAGACATATTTATACAAGGCATGTGTTCACCGTTTGTCATCACTGTCACAGAACATGATTTCCTGGGTCAGAAAATTGACTTCAAAGCTTGACCCTGAAGATTTGACTTGCCTGTTTGCTTATTCTGGTTCAAGATGTGATGTCAAAAGCTGTCCTATTAGTGGCACCTTTTCACATTTAGTTTGCTCAGGTTGATAATAATGATACTGGAAGGACCGCATTTTGATGTTGAAAGAGATAGGGGAAGGAGCACTGCTGAAGTTGATGGTGTTGACAGTAGGAGGTGAGATTGGGAAAAGATATATTAAAATGTGGATATTACTTTAAGTGGCAACATTCCTTTGTTAAAATGCTGTACCTCATCATGAAATTAACTTTCTTGATGTATCCTGTTCTTAAATTAAGAGTATTTTTTAATATATACCATAAAAACACTGGTTATATACCAGTTACAAGTATATACAAATGTGTGGTTTGAATGCAGTTTTTAAAGTGGATTAATTTGAATACACTAATTAGAATGGATTACACCATGTTACTGTTAATTATTCATTTTAGACTGAATTTTGATATGTGGAAAGTTGTTTCTAAAGTCTATTTGCTTTAGAAATAGACTGGTATGATCTTATCTCCAACTCTCAAAATCAGAACTGGTCTAATTCATCTCCTGGTTATGTGGTTAGTGTGGCATTGTTAGAAGTTGCTGGATATACATAAGGGTCTGTCAGAATCCAGGGATCTCAAAGAATAAAAAAATGTAGATTATTGAAACGCTTAACAAGATGACACTTGTGGCAGGATAAATGTCAAATCAATAACTTAATGCTCACAATTGAGTATCCTGGGTTTTAACTAATGATTACCTGTTTATTGATCTACCTTGTGACACCAAAGTGCAGGAATATTGTGATATTCTTTGTTTTAAAAAGAAAGGAGGTTTCCTGTAATATAGCATCTACATTGGTGATAGTTTTCACAGCATGCTGATGGCATGACACGGTTGAATCCACTAGTGTTCCTTGCTAGTAAAGTTAAAATAGGCTTCCCATTTGGAGACGCCCTCATAACAATTACTTTATATAAGGTCATATTTTCCAAGGTACTTAGCGGGCATAGACCGCAGTGGAATGTAAAGTAGCTGGTGTGTAAGGTCATTCACAGAGGATAAGCACGACCACGAGCCTTGCTTAGGGTGCACACTTCATCAGCCCTTCAATTCCCACATTGTGTATTAACAATGGGGCTCACTTGTCCATTTAGAACACTTACTATTAAGAATAACTTCATTCCCTATGTTTTTATAATTTTACAGTGACTAGCACTCACATTATTATTTTTTTTTCATCTCATCATTTTAGCTGGTGCAAAATTCTCCTTCCATCAAGATCCAGGATCTATAGAGTTGTCCCTTTCTCCCCCAAGTGTTTGTGGGTACGGAGCCCTTTGCAATCAGGAACCACTGAAGTTGCCTCTCTGTGTACGGTGCTTTCTTGGTACCTCCTTAGGTGTGGTGCAGTCTGACTAGAGACAATGCTGCTGTTGGGGTGCTCTGCAAGCTTTGAAGCATCACAATTGTAATTTCAGTCTTGTGAATTAAGTTATATTGATTTTTAGGGGGTTTTTTTGGTCTTTTCTTGATGTTCGCAGTGTGATGTGCTGGAGTTTCAGGGGGGTTGGGGTTTTTGTTGTTGTTGCTTGTTTTAAATAATTTCTTCCTGTGCAGATTATATTTTTAAAATGCTTTATCTCTGTAAGTACCAGGGGATTGTGCTCCCAGGGCCTCTGGTGCCTGTTCAATTGATCCAGCAGTAAAACGGATGGAGTTCCTGGGCAGGGGAACAAGAGGGAGAGACTGGCTGACAAGTCACATCGTAGTTGGTGTCTGGGGCAGATCTGGAGTGATGCTCACTTGGCAATGGTTACTTTAATCCTGTGGAAAAATATTCTGATTTTCAAATGGTTATTGGTTGCACTTTTTTTTTTTTTGTGCTTTGTAGAGTTTTAGTCCTAGAATGCAGTTGAAGGGCTCAATTTCAATGTGTTTTTGATATAGAATAGCTATTTCAAAATACTACAACATGCCCAGCAGTAGGAAAAGCAGAGCAACTTTTGGCAAAATAGCCAACTTGGGAACATGTATGTGACTCTGGGCAACAGTTATGTGTCAGTATTTATGTCTGTGATCTGTGGAACCTGCACTGATAGTGTGTGCAAAGAAAATAAAAGCACACCTATAGTAGCCCTGTAGAGATAGTGAAATTCTGCCAGTTTTGCCTGGAAGTAGCTTGTGGTACCACAAAAAAATAAAGTGTGTGAATATGGATTTAATGACTGGATCTGGTGAACAAACACCAGCAAACTGCTAGTGGGGTTTGAGGGAATGAAATTGGACTAATGGTCTCTTTTTATTGAGGTAGCTGCTCAGGCCATGTAAAAAATGATATAACATCATCCAAATCCAGATAATTACTCAGGAATATGTTACCTAAGGATGTTGTATCTTACTGACTAGCTTGTGTGTGTGTATACACAAAATTCATTGAGAGGCCCAGAGTGCTTAAACGCTGCATTTGTTGCATGAAAGCTTAGGTGAGACTAAATCACAGTCAATTCTCTTGAATTCATGCCTTAAAAAAATGCCTATTTGAGTGGGAATTTTACCCAAACTGCAAAGAGGAAATACCCACTCTTCATAGTGTATATTCCACCCATCCCTTTTCAAAGGAGCAAAAGATTCTGACCCCTTTCCAATGAAGACCTGTCTATAGGGAGGGGAATTTTGTGGAAGTAAATCAGTAAAAACTGCTATTAGGTGACACACACACACACTTCAGTTGTAATTAGACAATTTTGTCATCAAAGAAAGTCACCTTGACTTTAAAAACTAAAGAAGTCCTGAATGATATGCTAATGATGTTGCATCTCTGACTAAATGGTTGAGCAAGTTTTTAAGCTTAAATAGTTCACATGAAGTTCTTCCTTCTTTTTTCTTTTTCTTTTTTTTTTTTTTTTTCCCCTCCACCCTCCCCCTAAACAGAGTTGGTTGGTCAAGTTGATCTCTTGTTTGAAATTCAATCAAGGGCATTAAAGTGTAAACCAGTTGGAAAAACAAAGAGCTTAGGGAAATCATTTGCTTAAACAACAACAAACAAGCACTGGTAATCTTCTTACAGAAATTAATGAAGGGAAAACCCCCTCAGCTTGGGTGGATAATGATCCTTAGCTATCATGTAACAAGCCTAGAAGGTTTAGGGAGAAGGTGAAAATTAAGAAAGCTGGATTAAACTGAACTTCCAGAGGAACAAAAAGAAATTCAGGATAAAGATCAGTTCTCCCTATTTGAGATTGAAAACTAGTTCTGAACTGGAAGGAGCTTAATCCTTTATGCAAATCTGGTTTAAAGTTAAGTTTCCATTTCAGAATGGTTTTTCTATTTCTACTGTACAGCTAAAAAATTAAATATTTAAAAATAATCCAGACAACTATCTTGTTAATAGTTGCTTTATGCAATGAAAGCTTTTTCATCAGGTAGAGCTATAAAACTGGTAAATGTAAAAAAAATTGTTACCTTTATCTTCTCATGATTGTATTTAATGCTTATTCTTTACTAATTAATCTCTTCAAATTATTTAACCACAAAATTGAGATCTCTTCACATTAGAGCCTACCCCAGAGGATATTCATAAGGGACTTCCTGATAACTCAACAAAATTTAATTAGTTTTCTCAGTACCTACATGTTTATCTTTTAATAACGATAGGAGCTACCTTCGCTTCCACTAAGAAACTAAACTTCCATTTCAGTGGCTCCTCACTGAAACAAATAAGCTACTGTTAGGTCATCTATACTTTTACTCAGAAAATACTGATAGCTATTTCACTAAAAGTTTTTAATTACCCTCTCTCTGTTTAATGTGGGAAAAGATCATTGAGCGCTGCAGTTAATTCTCCCTTTCCTCTCTTTTCCGTCACACACACAAAAAGTGTTTAAGTTGTCTTCTTAAGTTGTTTTCTGTTTTATCTTAAGGCTCATCACTGCTCAAGGTTGAAGTCAGTGGAAGTGCTGAAAGGCAAAGTGATGGAAATACACGTTTTGTAACTCTGCTAGGACAGGTGGAACAATTCTCTGTCAAAACATCACATGAAAGCTTTACTAATTAAATGAAAAAGAGGGTTTTGGGATGCGGGCTCTGTCTCTAGATAGACCCTGGGGGGAGTCAGTTGGCAGTCTTCACCCACCCTAACCTCAATCCTAATGCAGTGGAAGTTGTAGGTGGATGTTCATCAGGCTCCAAGCCCACAAACACATGCTCTTGAGCGTGTTAACCACATTCCTAGGCATGCCTTTGCAGGACTGCAGCATGGCTTTTTCTAGTCATACCTAGCTCTCCTCTTTCCAGAGGAATGGGGACATCAGGAGGTGTAAGAATTTCAGGACATCAGCCCAACAGGTCGGAAATGTGCTACACGTGGTATGAAGCCTGCTGAAAAATACTATTTAATGTTGAGGGATGGAGTGGGACAGGGAGTGCAGGGAAAATTGCCTTTAAAATCAGAGCAGTAATAATTACTTCAAAGGTTTGTACTGCACTATCAGCTTGCCATTAAGCCTGATGTCCCCCTTTCACAGAATTTCTTCTGGCTTATTCTCAAATACATTTAAAGTGTTAAGTAATATGAAGTCAATGAAGCTGGTGATACTTTGAAGTTCTTAGAGACTGATTGTTTTACATTTCAGTGTAGATTAGATCAGACTGAGCAGAAGTCACTTTATATGAAATATCCTCGAGTGTGTAATCTATTGATTTAATTTTGTAGCCTCATCTAGAATTTAAGTGAGAAGACCAAAATAAGAAGTCCTTCACATTTGCTTCATTGAATCTCTTTTCATGGCTTGTCAATAATTCACTATATAAAGAGTCAGGAAATTGTACACATTTTGAAAGCTTGAGGAGCTGTCTAACATATTCCAGCTAAAATCTGATTATTCCCATTCTTTCTAAAAGAACTTCCAAGAGTATGTCCTTAAAATAATGATCATATCAGTGTTTAGAGAGTTTTTGAGATGAAAGCCCGGACTTGTACAAGATTTTCCCTCAGATCTCTTATATGCCTTCAACATAGCATTTTTAAGAAGCTGTTTCTCTTTCAACCCTATTAATATAGAATTATACTAAGCCATGTTTCTTTAAACTGGCATATTTACACTCCTTATCTAGTCCCCAAATCTATAACCTTGAGCACTTCCAAGTCTATAAGGCCTTCACTCTCAGAATATCCCTTCCCTGGTGGGGCAATGCACTCATCCTTGTTTGAGTCAGGGAACTGGGGCACAAAGGGCCTTAAGTCTCTGATCTTCAAAGATATTTAGATGCTTGATACATTCCTTACAAAATCCTAGAAGTCTTACTTACTTTCATTCAGAATTAGGAGCACAACGGGAGTATGGTTTCTAAATGGATTTGAGTATCTTGGCATCCCAAGAGAAACTTTAGAAACTGGGTGCAGAAAAGCAAAAATCTGGTGATTCTTTGAGGAAAGAAACCTTGTGAGTTAAAGATAGGAAGGACTACAAAGGACCAAGCAGGTGAGCAGCCCACATCACATAAGTGCTGCTACCTGTATCTTTCAGCTTGTTCTTTGTCAGCTTAAAGTTCTGCATTAAAAATATGTGTATATACAGGTTGTAGGAACTGTTGCAATAAAACATCATTATTAGTACACCAAAAACCTTTCCATTATGTACTATCCATTCTGGTCTTCAGCTTCACTCTTCAGAGGATCCTTATCTCAGTGGATAAACAGCCCTTTTTAGCTTTCAGACAAGTTTTGGACTCAAGTAGCATTGTTGATGTGACTCATTTCTGATTCCTGTTTACTCAGCTTTTATGCCAGTAGCTAAACGTACTTGTTCAGCCCTTTTCTAATCTCTGTCTGCCAGTGAGATGAGAATCATAATTGTAGCTCTCACCTGCCTGCTCCCAGGAAAGACTCAGGGATTTTAGCTGGTCCTCAGAAGCTATGTTTTTATAGAGGATGTCATTAAGACAGTAAAAAATGCTCATTTCAAATTCTAAATTATGAAAAGCAAATGTATATAATGGAACCTCAGGTACCCACGTGAAGCAGCTGTTGTTGAACTCTACCTTCTAGGCTTGGTCCTTGTCACATATGATGCTCAGGTTACTGACTGCAAATAGCCCAAGCCAAAAAGAGGGTGACAGATTGATTCTGAAAGAGTTCATATGGTTGCAGTTCTTGAACTCTTCTCTGGGACTTTAAATTGTCCCTGCATATTTGTGAAATCTAGGTATCTTTCTGTAAATCAGGACCAGTGGTGTGATCTTGAGTAAAAAACAAACAAACAGGGAAAAAACCCTAATATGTATGTGCTTTTGGTGTACTTGTACCATGTAATATAATGTATAATTATTCCAGTTTTACAGGCAGGGGAATTGAGGCACAGAAAATGACATGTGTCATGTGAGATAATGCAAGGGTTTAATGACAAAATTGCTCTTTCCTGCTCCTGTAAGCTATAAAAAAGCTACACTACTCTCTGTTTTGTTCATAATGATACATATATGATCACTCAGATATTTCCCTAGCATAAATCTCATGTTGTTATGAGCCTCTTTCATACCTTCATTATGCACTTTAAGGTAGTTAAAAATAACCCCGGTTCTGTGTATACTGTAAATCCACACTTGGGGAGGAAGTTTTGAAATATCTCATATGTCTGATTTTTATTTAAAATATAGTTGTCAGTTAATTCACTTTCACATTTAATAACCTATACAATGCATAACTATGATTGCAGCCTGTAACCTCAATTTTTCACATTTATGGGCTCTCTTGTATATTAATCTAATGAAAAGTAAAGATTGAGCAGTTGCATATAAAACTTCATAAATAACAGTGCTTGAGGCTGCTGCCTGAGTTGTGAAAGGAGCAGTGTTTTTCTGCTATGACATGAAGCTTTAAGGACTTTATGTCCTGATCAAGAAGGAATGCTTTAATAAGCATCCATGTTAGAGGGTTTGTGCTGTGTAAGCTCGGTGCAGACCATATGGGCAAAAAGGCACATTGTGTGGCGACAACTGCCCTGCTTGTCATCCCCAATCATACTTGCTCTAATCCTTGTTTTAATTTACTCTGCTTGTACAGCACCAATCCTGCCAGTGCGGTCCTTAGGGTCCCTTCACTCCTGCCACTTATGACAAGGAATATGCAAAGGCACAATTATTCATCCACTAAGGTGACAGAGAAGGGCTCTGCTTGGGAATATGTTCCCAGACTTGCAGCATCCTAATGTCAGTTGTTAAAGCACTTTGCAGTTGCAAACAATTCTTGAGAGACTTTTTTTTTTTTTTTTTTAGGATATAAATATTTTTGAAAACAGAAGTGCTAAGACCAAATGAATCCTTACTGAATGAGAAGTGCAATGCTGGAAACTTTGCATACATAACATTCCCTGCACTTTGCCTTTTGTTCAAACGGGGGGTTTTTTTGTCTTTCCCCCTTCACTTAATAACGGTGCTCTTATCATTTGTTTAACTTCAGACAAAGGATAGTATGTTGAGACACCCTTATTAAGTCTTACAGATTGTATATTGTTTATATTCTGCTGTACACCACATTCCTAAACGGACAAAAAAAAAAAAAAAGCCAACAAAACCCCCTCAAGTGTAGCATTCAGCCTCTCAAGTCCATGATGTATTTCATTTGCTACGGTCAGAGCAATTTTAACAATGCCTTTCATTTTCTTATAGCCTAAAATGATTTTCTTTCTGTGAGGCCATTCTCCAAAACTTCTCTTCCCCTTTCAGGGTATCATTTGCAATTTAAAGCTAACCTGGTGAGTGTACTCACAATAGGCTTGCCCATAAAATGGTTCAAGGCCTGCCTGCATGCCTAATGAGGTTGATGTTGAGCTATTTAGCTCTTTGTCCTTCCATAATATCTACTTAATGCAGTTCAATGGGAGTGGATTGTTAGAAGCATTAAAGATTCTATTAAGTCTTTACTAAAGCCACTCTATTCTAGTCCAGCTGTATAGTGGCAAGAGCATTAAATTTGAGAATGTAGTGGGAACAAGGGGCCTGAAAAAGCACCTATAAAAAACGGACAAATTTCCTAACGAAGTAAGACCACACTCAATTTAAGACCTGTTACTTTTGTATCTAGATCTAAAGAGTTTCTCAATGTGCATCTCACAGCGTTCTGAATTAGCTGTAGTTTCCCTTAATGGATGAACAAGGTACAGTTTTAAATCTTCATTTATTTCCAAAGCACGTGAGTGGCTTTTTGCTTTGCCCCACTATTGAAAACAAATAACATTTTAATTTTCATCTCAGGGAAACGACCGAATTCTTGCAAGGGCCTCCTTTTACATAACACACAGTTGCAATATATTTTACCATTTGCTTAAATACTGTAATGAGATTGGTCTGCGTCATGAATTCAGAAATCTCTGCACTTTGGGGGAAGATAAACAACACTTCTGACCAAAAATAGTCATTCAATGCATTGTTTTGCTGAAGGGATTGGTTTTTTATCAGGCTTGTATGGTGCTAGCCACCAGCATTGAGAAGAGGGAAGGGAAAAAAAAAAAAGAAGGGGTAGAATGGCCAGGATTTCACACAGTTGGCATTGACTTGGCTTGAAGAGGCAAGCACTAAGCTGTCTTTTCAACCATAGTAAAAACCCTCCATCTGGCCACCCTAAAACTCTGTTAGCTTGTTCAACTCGCTGTCGGCTGATTGGGCTTTGTGAAGCAGAAGTAACAACATCAATAGTATAAACCCTTGCCACTTGAGAGTATTACATTTCATTTCATGCTTGACTTAATCAAAACTGGGGAAATGAAATTTACACCTTTTTGATGTTCTTTTCCCTGCTGTTTAAGGAGAAGAATCTTAACCCATTTGATCTTCACATGCACCCAATAAATGACCAAATATGCCAAGCTGCCAAAAGCAGACGGCTGCCAGTTGCCAGTTTATGTCAGGTCACTGTGAGAGAGCTTAATGCAGAAGGTCTTGAGTTTCATCCCAAATACCTCAATTTGCAGTATTTGCAGCGTCAACAATTTAGCTCCCCTCCCTATTAATATTAAACTATTATAAAGAAAGCAAAAATGTCATTTTTACTGGAGGGAAATATGTTAGCAGGCGGCTGTTGCGTGACAGAGTCAGGAGAGAGTGACAGAGATGAAATGAAGCTGGGTTTGAATCGCTTCTTCAAACCCTTGACATTTGTTCCTTTCTTTTCTGGCTCTGATCTACACGATATACATAGTTGTTGTTGTTGTTTTTCCTGCTAATAACAAGACAGTGCAGTGCCGGATTAGAGATTGAGTGAGTGAAAAATGGGACTGGTGATAACATTTTCCCTGTGCCTGGGGGGAGGCTCATTAAGCAGGAGATCAGATCGCTACCAAAATACATACATAAATAAAATCAGCAACTAACAAAGTTCCCTCTTGCAACTTGCTGATGGAGAAAGCTTTTGATTCGGCAAGCGTGGGCCTAGAAGGAGGCTTTGCTGCTTGCCTTGCTGCCGAGTTTCAGCACGTTGCTTGGACTTCACAACCAGCCCAGAGCTGTGGGGCGAGGTGGTGAGCTCTTGTCACCACCTGCGCCGGGGTGGACCTGCACGGAAAAACACCCCAACACACACAACACACCAGGTCCCTGCCTTCCCCGTCGCCGTCCTGCTCTCTTAGAAGACCTTTCGCCTTTTGTCAAGGGCCCTCGTTTATGACTTGATGAAAACATTTGTAATAGATCATCAAATACTGATACATTCTGAGGGACAATATCCCATTTGTTAAATATAAATTAACATCAACACAGATCCCCCGTCGCAAAAAGGCGAAGGGTTTTGACACCTTTTCAGCAGGACAGGCCGGGCCCCAGCAAAGAAAGCCAAGGGCCTGTAAAGGAACTTGTCCCGAATGGTGATCCTCGCGGCTCTTGTGTGACAAGGTACATAGTTTCTATTCAGGAACAGGCAGATTATCGGTTACTATAGTTTCCCTAATGCTCAAATGGAGCTAAGGCCTAAGCTGAACAGAATAGGTTAAAAGGTGCCGATGTTTGGGCCTGCGAAACCACATGTTGAGAGTCAGAGACCAAACAAAACAAAGAGCACATCTCTCTGGTCTTTGATGTCTTCTCTGAGGGACGCGGAGTGAGAAAAATGCAGCCGTGCCCCCGCGCCCAGCGCCCGGCCGGCCAGGACAATGCGCCAGTGTGGGAGCACCGGGAGCCACGGGGCAGCCGGTGCTCCCGGATCCTCTGCCCGGGAGCTGGGCTGTTCCCCGGGCACAGCCCCGAGAGGCTGCCCCGGCCTGCCTCTGAGAGTTCACATGTTTGTGCTCCCATTTTTAACCCTGCGAGACACGTGCTGTGGTCTCAAACACAGACAGACTCGGGACCCTTGAAGTACAAAGTGTAACTAGGCTTAATTTGCTGTTTTCTGCATGTGTTCCCTTTTAGCCTGTCCTTTAGCATTGCGTTTGTGAGGTGTGCTTTAGAAACTCTTCACAGCGCTCCAGCTAACAGCTTTTTATTTCACTGCTTGCCTCTGTGTCTGCTCTGAATCCACTGTGGAGCTGGTGCAGTGGCTGCTCTGCGCTTCTTGCATGAATCACTGATTCTGCTCTTTTTTCCATTTGTGAGTATACAGTGTTTTCAAACAATTCATATTCACCATAAAAATGTTCCGTGTAGGATATCCCCCGATAGCACCAGCAATGCTTTTGCATTTTTCATAAGCAGGATTAAAATACCCGCTACTTGTGCTCACGATGGAGGTTTCCTCCATTCTGTTGAAACTCGATTTAGTATTTTAATTTTTTATTAAAACTCTTGTAAGCAAGATAAACGTGCATCGGCACTAAAGGGAGGCTGCCAGCTTTGATAGGTTATATTGCCACAGTTTGCTGCTGCTCTTTAAGTATTCCAGCACTCGAGACCCAAGTATTATGCAAAGGAAAATTAATCAGCACCTGCATCTTTTAAAATAATAGAATTCATGAATTCTGAAGTTTTATCAGCGTTATTGTAATTCTGATTGTCGTCGGTTCTTTATACCATTATAGAAAAATATCTAATTGTAACAACTGTATTCCTATAGTGAACATATTACTTGAATTCAAACCCTAACAATGGCAATAGGATAACTGTCCTTGAATTTGAGCCTTTTGTGATACATCAATAGGCTTACAATGTGCTGAATTAGCAGGCATATTAATGGGCAGATGCAGCACCAGCCCATTCTTTTTACCCAAATCTTCTTATGCAAATACCCCATGAATCCAGTTCAAAGAGCTAGCTTTAAAATGAGCTGCTACACACATTCAGATGGGCCCTTTCACAACTGGCAATGGGACTTAGATAGAAAGTGACATGAGAAAAGTTTAGACACTTGTTTTTATAACTGAACATGATCTTGTTATCATAATCTGATACTGGTAACTGGCATGGTCTGGTTGTAGAATTTTAAGCCTTTAACAGAGGGAGATAATCTAGGCCTTTGTGCTACAATGTACTGAATCCTGCACTTGGTGAAAGCTATCAATGAGAATCGCAGTTCATGCTTTTTCAAACAAAACTTTTTCATGGTAAAAGCTTTTATCCTATGATAATTACTTAACTGATTGTAGCGGCGCCTTTAACGTTGGGGAGCTCATAACAAGGGCACATAAAAAAGGTTGCGTTATTTTAGAAGAAATAAATTATCAAATAAACAGGGTTTGTTTGCTTGTTGAACTAAATGGTAATGAGGACGTTATTAAAAATGCTAATGCACGGCAGCATGGCTAGTAAAAGTTAATGTATTTTGTGATCTTTCTTTTGTTTGCTGTGTTTCTTGTGATTATTTCTCATCGACAGCATCTGGGTGAGAGGGGTTTTAATGATTTAATTGCAAATTTAGAAAAACCTACCAAAGGAAAAGAAGGGAAAGAGTTTTCACTAAATCTTTGATGTTGAAGCCCCTTCCTTTACATTTATTTTAAATCTGCCTACCATTTCAATGAAAACCTATGGTTTGGTAGGAAGTGGTTTGAATTTTTAGAAGCCATTTATCTGAAGAAGTCCAAAAGATGGTGAGAAGGAATTTCATGTTGACATGCTGAGGAAAGGTTCCTGAAAGCAACGCTTCCTACGGAATATTCTATAGGAAGTATAAAGACAACCAGGAATCGATTCCCAGCTGGAGCAAATTGGCATAACTAATTGACTTCTCTGGGTCTGCTCGACACTGTCTCGGCCTTGGCCACTCTCTGGAGTTGATAGATGTAGATAATTTAAACTACACGAGATTATTGTAAAAAATGAGGGGGGAAATAATCTGCTCTTTCATCATTGCATTTAGAGAATCACAGTGTACATTAGACTAGTCCTGTACAGTGTTATTGATTGGTTTATGCTTGATAATTTTTTCTGAAATTAATAGTTAGAGCGTGTTCTGAAGCATTGATGAGATGATTCTTATACCAAGGTCCTTAGTGCAATAGATGAGCACAAAAGCATGCATATTTTTTAAATAGTTGTTTTCAGAGCAATACAACAATTTCAGATAGATGTATACTGGCAAATATGTGATGGGTTGTGCTTGACGGCCTTGATGGAGGAATGCTTTGTTAAGATATAATGGCAGCAAACATCAGAGTTCCACTGACTCTTCTTCTGGATGCTTGGTGTTTCAGCATTAATTAGCAGCATTACTTAGGGACAGGAGTACATTTGGTGAATGCTTTGATTTTTAGTCGTGTTTTCTATTTGCTGTAAACCTGCAATAAAAACTTATGTGCTGAAAGAACAGGTCCAGTTAATGTACAGGTAGATAGAGGGGCTAATTCAGATGGATGTAAGTAGACTCTGTCTCAAATAGAACACACCACCATTGATGCTATAGAACCATTACTGCCTTACTCATATGCAATAAATTTCATCTTTCAAATGAATGTACAGCTTGTCAGAAAATGTAGTGAAACGTAGAGGAAGGCATGAGGGCAGTGACTGGCAGATGGGAATCTGCACCAAAGGCTGTGGCTCTGTAAGGAGCTCCTGGGAAACACCAACCACCTCAGACAGCCCCACTCTGCAGGAGAGGCTTTTCAGGGACTTTGTCTGATGTGTGTTCCTAGAGCACAAAATAACTGCACATGTTGTGCTTTTGTGACACTGCAAGATACTCATTTATATCGACCTGTATCCCAGTTAGACTATGAAACTTAAAGTAGCTGCTTAAGTCTCCCAATCTTTCTTATGCTGTTGGTTTTGGAGTTTTTTGTGCTTTGTGGATGAAGCTGAAGTGATTAAATGAAGTTTTAGTTTCTTGCCCTTTTTGTCGTGTCTGGGAGTGTTTGACCACAGCACAGAAAAAGGCACGGAGGGAAATCAGTGTAAGAGAACCACTGAAAGGGTGAAGTGTCAAAGGTAATGAAGGAGAGAAGCAGAAATGGGACAGGACAGTAAAATGCCTGGAGAGCAAACTGCATGGTAGAGAAGTGGAAGGAGAAAGGTGGGGAATCATCTAGAACATCAGGATCAGATTATCAAACTTTATCATATGTAAAAGAGGAAGGGAAAATTTGGTGTGAATTAATGGCAGATAACATCATCCAGGGAGTTCAGCAAAGGAAAAGAAACTGCAGCCTCTGTTCATTTTTGTGGAAATTATTTTAAGATTTTGTGCCTCGTTTTACCAGTCTGTAAAATGGGGACAATAATAGCAACTCTTTGAAAATGCATTTGGGGACTCAGAATGGAAAGTGTCAAGGACATGTAACTTACTAATACCTGTTATTTTACTACAGTTCACCAACAAGGAGCTCATGTTTTGTAGTATCAACAGTAACAAAAGGCAAGGAAAATTGATTTGAATGTGTTTCAGTCCAATTAATGTGTCAACTGTGCTTCAACAGACAGAAAACCAGATCTGAGCAGGGAGAAGACAGAAATGAAGTGTGTTGGTTTTAGAATTTATTTTGTGGTAAGCTGTGACTGTGAACATAGTTTTGTATTGGAAAGCAGAATTTAATATGCTAGCATGAGACTTAAGTCCTCGAGTCCTTTTTCTCAAGGAACAGATAATCTCTGAAAAGAGTTTCATGATGGTGGAGGCCACCTGCAATTTTAAGTCAAATTTTCAGATAATGTTTTAAAAAGAAGTGCAGGGGCAAGGAAAACCATTTCTGTAAAGCAAAACCAACTAAAATATTTGCAGCCAAATCATGGTTTGTTATTTTGCAAGTGAAATGGAATGTTTTGACAGTTTGAAATATAAACTTTTCATTTGCAAATGGCATTTTTCCAAAAAAGTGAAATTGATCTATGTCAAAGAAAAGGGTTTCAGTATCATTCCTTGCACAGGTCTCGTTGACTTTTACGCATTTTAGTGCTTTGAGAAAGTGGGATAAGCATGTGTTTAGGTGCTGTGAGGAACTGGATCCTACCGTGTTTGAGATAAGCCTTAGTTTGTCCTACAGACAAAGCTGAAATTCGTCTCCAAGAGATTCAAATTCTTGATTTTGTCATTTGACATCTGGCACTGAAATAATAATTTCATGCCTGCTTTTCCATTTCTTTTTGTGCACAGGAGGATTTCTTTCTTTTTTTTTTTTTTTTTAAATGTTCATTTTTCACATCTCCTTCCAGGGAGCAGTTTGGCATGCTTTGGGTCCTCTGAGCAAAGCAGTGTTTTCTAACTACAGGTGTTCACCCAGCAGTAACATTGCACTGCGCTGCATTCCAACCAGAACAAAAAACTGAATTATACTCACAAAATATGCCAATGTACCCAGTCTCGCACCTTCGTCGGGGCTGAAATGTTACTATACTCTGCTAAATCCAAACCAACAATAAAAGAATCATGAGAAGCGCAAGTGGAATTGTTTCTCTGCCAAGTGGAGTGCAACGAGGCTTTACTGTTTGATGAGGAGCTGTAAATACTCCAGATTCCCCCATTGCATTTGTGCTGGGTAGATAGTAATGCTGGTGCTTTCTCCCTAACAGCACCAGAGTTGCTATCATTAGACTCAGTTTGCTCCAGTTTTATAGCTTCTCTCTGCCTTCCTTACCTTCCAGCTTTTAGATGTGCAATACCCTATAGCAAATACAACTACAGCCTGAGCAAATCTCACCCTTTCTCTGTAATTTCAGAGCAGAATTCTTACAGCAAACCCAGCACTTCCTCCCATTAAAATGCCATCCGGGGGATTTCTGCAGGCAGGGAACACCTTAGAATGGAGAGTGACCTCTTCCAAGGCATACAAGAAGTTGGTGATGAGTTTGACAATGCAACCCAAAGCACCTTAGTCAGCACGTGTTGATCTGCTTGTGTCTTGCACTTACACCCGACAGGCAGGGAAGAAAGGAATTATTTAGTAGTAAGTAACTTCTGAGATGTTTATCCGAGTAGCACTAGGGATTTACATGGATGTGTTAAGCATGGGATCAGATTAAAAGCTATCATGTAACAGCATGGTTCTTTTGCATGGATATTGGCATAACCTGTGAGGCTGCATGTAAGCCCCATACACTAGTGGGATAAAGCAGTAGCAGAGCAGTAGCTCCTTGCATACACTAGCCATTTTCTCTGGGAAATACTGGGCACACTAGGAGAGAGCTCACCACTGATTTAAACATAAGGCAGGTGCAGTTTCATGATATCACCATGATCACCTCAGTGCCCTGGTTTGGTTTAAAATAAAGGTATAGGTATTTGCAAGTGGTCAGACTCCTTGGAGATAAAAGCACTGGGACACTAGGCTTGTGTTAGACCAACAATGGTCAGATGTCAGGTCTGGAGCACGAATGTCTTCTGCTGAGTTGGGAATATGAGAGAGGCAACATGGTTAGCTCAGAAGATTTAGGGAAAGAATTGTTTGGCTGTTTATGATAGCCCTACAAATACACAGCTCGTAGAGTAGGCTGACAGAGAGGGGAAGGGAGATTGGCCCCTTAATCCAGGGTCTCTGAAAGAGGATGGAAAAACCAATCTGAACATGTTACAATAATTCAAATCCCTGTAAATACTCTGTTGAATACTGAAAACCATGTAAAATTATTATTGCTCCCAAGGCAGCCCATAAATATTGTTATTGTATTGGCTGAATCCAAACATAAAATATTTTCTCCCTGGCTTGTAAAACAGTTGACAGATATAATAGACACCACTAGCCAACTCTTAATCTTGGGTTTAAGATTTAGATTTGTTCTAGATGTTAGAATTAACCCTGGTTAGAATACATGATAGATTCTATTCTACAATAGAAAATATCCCCTCTTCAGAAGAAATCCTCTTCTTAAATCATCTAGTCTGTGACATCCCCTTAATCCCTTTATTTTTCTTGAATTTAGCATAAATACTTCCCTTTTTTACACCTCCATCTGTTTGTTCTACTTTTCTGCCTTGATTCCTGTCTATGATGCATTGAGCTCTGTTCTCAGTCATAAGGGCATTAGCTAAAGCAGTAGTTTCCCAGAGTTGGTGCCAGAGAAGTAGACTGAATGTCTTGAGGATGGTGAAAGACATAAATATACAGAGACATGTATTGATCTGCCTGCGTGCAGGAGTGGGGACGGATGGGTGGGTAGATGGACAGGCACACAAATAAATAACAGAGCCAGTGGATGTGCATATGCATCTACAGAGAAGTGGTAGGATTCTAAAACGCTCTCCCTAATAGTCTGGTTAATGAATACAAATGCAGTGCAAACTCAAGCAAGCTTAATACTTGCAATGGCTTGTTCCCAGGCATCTACGGAGTGGTAAGGAGGAGAATTAACATAGGATTATCATATTTTACACATAGACATACTTGCCAATCCTTTTAAGAATACTTTAAGGACAGATCTAGAGTCTAAGTATTTGGAAGTGAGAATCACTAAAAATAGATTGTGCAAACCACTTAGCTGGAATTCTTTGGAGTTACTGGCTGAATGACACAACTGCATGTTCAGTTAACTGCTATATAATCAAATAAGCCCTTTTAATTTTTAAATGTGGGAAGACAGCAGCCCATCAGCTATCCTAAATATTTAGCAAACTTTCATTTGACTAACTAAGCCACACCTGACACTATGAGAAACTCTACACAACTTTCAGACTCTAAAAGATCTGTTCTGAAGGTGAATGATAAATCCTTGCGTGTTTTCCCGAGTTTCAGGATGCAGCACACTCACAAGGCACATTCCACAGATGCTGGAGGTTTCATGCAGGTACAATCAAGTATCTTTAAGATCTCCTGGCTGCGTTATGTAGCTGTCTGACAATGTGGGCTGTGGTTTCATGATCATTAATTTCCGATCTAGGTGCTATCAAAGCACTCGGGGTGTGAATTTGATCTGGATAAAGGGGAGGCCCAGGCTGTGTTTCTGTACAATGTGCAGTTTGTGCTGGCTGGGGTAGGACAGACAATGTCTAATTTGGCATAAAGGCTGCTGATACATTGCTTTGGAATGGGCTACAAAAATAAGATGGCAGAGTGAAGTTTTTTCACAATATCTCTTTGCATCTTGTGACCACAGTGCTTTTCATTTAGTACTAGTCATCTCAAATCATGGTTTTAGCACCTCCTATTAATAATATGTTACAAACACATATAAATGTTCTTAGTATTGCTTTTGTTGTGCTGGGGAGAACATTTGCTTTCTTTTCTTCATTTGTTAATATTACCTAAATGACCTAATTGCATAATTTGTGGGAATGCGTCTCAGATACATTTCAGAGTATCTTTTGGCATAGGAAAAAGTGCATTTAGAGTAAAAAATCTTCTTTCTTTAAAGTTTTTAAGCTGTATTGTGGATTAAGAGTTTTTTAGGGATGCTTGAAGGATTCTCTTTGTGTCATGTCTCACTTTCCTACCTCTTCTATGTGGAGGAGAGCAAGAAGGGTGGTTAGGGAAGGGCAGAGCCAGACTGCTCAGTGGCAGGTGATCTAGCAAGAAGCAACAACCACAAGAGGTGCCTTGGGAAGACTCCAAGTGCATTTTAGGAGAAATGTTTTCCCCAGGAAGGTAGATGGCAGTACTGGAAGGGCTGGCCAGAGACCCTTGGAGATCTTCAGGAGCTGGCTAGACAAAATCATGGCACATCTCTTGTTCATGACAATTCTGGGGGAGATTGGAGCAGAAACCTTAGAGTTCCCCTCCACTAATATTTCTATGCTAATGTTAGTCTTTGCCTACATTGCAGAGGTACCAACAGGTAATTTATTTAGGTGGGATTTTCGTGGCAAGTGAGTTTTCTTTGTGGGTGAATTTTTTCAGTGCAATTTCAGTGGTTTTGTACCGTGGCCATAACTCAGCTGTGAAATAAACCCCCTGGTTCTAATACAAAAGCCACATACTGTATAACAATCACACTTCCCACAATGTCATGATCATACTAAATGTTAAAAGTTGAAATCCTGTTAAAACCCGCTGTATATATATCCTTGAAACTCCACTTTTATATCCTCTCAGCTTTATTAAAAAACAAACCAAAATTAAACCCCCCTCAAACTACAGCAAAGCAGTTTCTACTCTTTCTGCAGCAGAGCCAGGCTGAAATTCTGGATTCTTTCCCGTGTTCATCTTCAAAGTTCAGCTTTAGAAGTCCTTATTGATAATTCTGAAACATTTTGAAAGCTGATGAATGCCATGCAGGGTCAGAGCAGATGTCCTTCTGTGGTGTCCTGCTATCTGGCTCTAGCTAGCAGGGAATGCTTATCAGTGGCAGAGCAGTGCGTCACCCTTTCCCTGCTCTATCTTTCCAATAATCAGTGGTTCACTCTTCACTGAGCTAGGTGGGATCTGAGAATGCATCTCACAGCAGCGTTCAGCACTTCGCATGTTTAAACCCATTGAAAGGTAGTATTAATTATGGTGGTGCATCTAATGGTGCTGTCATTATCCTCTGATGGGTTTTTCCAGATAACCCAGCGACCAGATGTTCATTTGGTCAGTTTCCAAAAGAAATATGCTTCTCTATACATCTTTCACTTGGCATTTAGTGACGTTTTCACAGCAATGCACTATGCAATTAAGGATCTTTTGGTTGGGGTTTTTTTTGGGGGGGTGGTTGGTGGGGAGGGGGGATGTTAAGACAACAATGAGCTCAACTGTGTTTACAATTGAACTGTTTGAAATGGCATCAGGCAATGACTCACTCTGGGTCACTTTTCAGCTGCTCTGAGTTCTCACCCAAATGTTTGTTAAATCAGTTTTGGTGGCTTTTGATTTATGAAGGCATGATTAAATAAGGAGACTGGAGCAGCAGAAAGTATCTGCTGCTGTTCAGGAAGCACAAGCCCTGGAAGCTGGCGGATGTTGGCTCCACAGCAGATCAACTAGTTGGAGCAAAGGTCATCTTCTAATGGAAAGAAAAACAAAAATAAAGCACTCCCATTCCACCATGAGGAGATACTGAGCTACCAGGGGGAGAGGGAGCTCCTGTAATATGCCGCTGTGCCACCTCTGCTGTACAGATCTTTATGGTCCTTTACTCCTCTTTCCTCCCACAGATAAATTACAAAGTCTGAAGGGCCTGTGACAGGCAATAACAAAAGGAGTTACTGCTCAGTCTCTGCCCACGGTGTGATCCAGAGCCTCTCCCCTCTTGGTTGTGGTTCCTTCCAGTCTTAGTCTGTGGTCACAAATATCAGAGGAAATCTGATGTATGTTTTTGTGTTGCATGGGCCCAGTACTGTGCAACACTTGAGTTGCTCTTGTTTAAGACTGTAATGCCAGTGTTCAAGTCATGGAAGCAGAAGGAAGTGCTTGGGCTTGCTTAGCTTAGCACAAATCAAACAGCGACACTTCCATGGGCAGCGAAGTGGGAACCACCACATCTTCAGGTTACATCTGCATTGCAGGCTATAGGAAAAAGAGATTCCCCCACATTGCTAATGGTGAGTCCTGAGGTAACTTCTTGGTTAAAATGGACGGAATAGCAAATCCCACTGCCTGGTGCTCTAATGAAGAGGGTGCTGTTTGCAACCTTGGCCGTGGTTGTTGCCAATCATCTGCATTTTCATCATAGTTCTTATCTTTGCTTTCTGTAACTCTGCCTCTTCCAAAATCCCAAGGATTAGTATGCAAAATTTCAGTCTTTGAAGCTAAGGACATACTCCTGAGTATTGTCATCAGTTATAGCTTTGGTGTGCTGTTCAGCATCTTAAGAATAAAATCCCTAACTAAATTCTTACCCTGTTAATAAAGACCTAAAGTCAAGGAGCTAACGAAAGGACGTGTGCAAATTGTCAAACGCTTCTTTTCTTTTTTATTATTGTTTTTGTTATTTTTTGCCAGTATAAATTAAAAGAAAAATCAATAAAGCTAGTGGCAGCTTTTAAGCCAGAACAAGTTGTACAATCCATGGGTGTGTGTCTGTCCACATAAATTTCACTTCTTTAAATTAAAAACCCAATAAATGAGAACCGTCCGGATGCACTGGTTATAAATGAAAGGCTGACTCAATGTCTGCTGTGGCCATTAATGAGCCTTTCCTACACTCCCTAATCATCTTGATTGCCTTATTGAATGAAACGTGTGTCACAAACCTTGCGCAGAATCTCAATGGTGCTCAAGCACTCACTTTAGTTCTTTGTCGAGTAAGTGGTGATTTACTTCTGGCACCTTTTCAAATGGCAGCTCTTTACGTTTGTGGTCTTCAGTTGAATCTTCTACTTATACACTTAGTTTCTCAGAGCACCAGTTGTCTTCAAGTTGTTACTATCACAGCAGGTGTCAATATCAGAAAGGCCACGGCAAGCCCTTGGTCCCAACCCATTTTGCCTGTCCATATACTTCCCTCAAGAGGGAGTTGGCTGAAGTGGGAAACAGCTGCACAGGTTCCTACTTCTGTAGCCTTTTGAAAAAAGGATCCGCACATTTTTAACCAAAATGTTTGTTATTCCTACTTAATGTAAGCTTTATTAGTAAACACCTCAGTTTTCCATCATCCCAAAGTTATTTGGGTAGCCCATTTAAACTCTGACTGTGGCCCTATCGTGCACCTCGTGAAGAAGTGTTACCCTGCAGCCCTTTGTACTGCATGAGTACTATGAGCTTCCTGTTGATGCTTGCAGTCTCAGGAAAAAGCTGAAGTTTACAATGGAAGTGGAAAGGGAAATGATTGAATAAGCTTTGAAAACTAAACTACTCTTCCTCCTTCGAGCAGATCCTTCTGGGCATGGCTAGAAAGACATGGAGTACAATGGCAAGGAAGTTACTAAACTTGAACTTCTGGTGTTCTCATACTTATTGCTGGCTATGTACGTATTAGTGGAACTCATTCATGCTTGTTGAAAAATGAGAATGTTAACTACGTTGTTAACAACATGCGGGTTTCAGTTTGAATTGGGTTGATTTGGGTTTAGGGACAACATTGTGCAAATTTATTCCATATTGATGAAGTAGATTTCTCTGAATGTTGTTCTGTTAATAGGCTGGACAGTTAATGGTTTTAAATTGTAGACTTTGGATGCTTTGGGTATTTTCAAATGTGTCCTTGTCCTTATTCTTTCATTAAGATCCTACTGAAGAAGGTAACTGCTCTTGCAGATTCAAAATAAGAACTATTTGTGTTGGCTATCATGGCTCTGCTTCTGTATCACCGCTATCACACAGTGCACATCTGATCAGCCCATGGGGTGCTAACATAGAGAGCTCTCATAGCTTATCTGATATTCTGGGGAGGACAATCTGTAAGAGCATTTTTTCTTATCAATAGTGTTCCCATTTCAAAAGATCATCACGTTCCGTAATGTAATAAGCTCTAATGTGTGGGTGAGAGGGTGTGTTGCACAGGGAAGCCCCAATCAGGAGCTGGGCTTTGTACATACCTGTTGTCCTTCAAGAGTTGCAGTGTAAGCAAATCATGGGGAGAGGAAAATAAGGGAGCTTGGGGGGGCTGTGGTGAGCCATGCAGAGGGAGTAAAGAAATAGTGTAAGAGAGGCAGAAGGTTAAGGGGAAAAAGCAACACCAAATCCAAAAACAACAGGAGAAAAGGAGAACTAGGGAAGGGGGACGACAGGGAAAAGGAAGGTGAGATGTAAAATTAAAACAATGGGAGGAGCAACCTGTGCACCACAAACAAAAGAAAATAACATTGGCTAGAAAACTGTATTGGCTGGAGAAGTCCATGATACATCTGGAGAATACCTGAAGCATTTCCATTCTTTTTAAGTGTTCTGTGTAGATTTCTTACCCGCTTCTCTAAATGCTTTAAAATGCTAAATACATTTCATACAGTTGGATGAAAATGAGGTTTTATTTTCATACATATTTATTTTTTCTTTCCTACTGTTGCAATATACACAGAAAAAGAATAGGATGTGTATTAGTTCAACAGGAACCCAGGACGACTTGTTTTATGTGAACGAGGGTGTTAGGTATTGTGAACTATAAAAACATTTCATTGTTAGACAAGAAGAGTTAAATGTATCACTTTTAGCAATCTTCCAAATCAGACAGCCAAGTTTTGCTCTTCCCTCCGTCAATATGACATCATTTTGTTTATACTGAAAAAAATATCTTAGAGGTACATCTGGAGTTGGAGCAGGTTATTTGGTGTGGCAAGAATTCATAAAACGTTCTTGGAAGGTTCCATTTTTGTGTCAGTAAGAGGAAGTCAAAACAAACATTTTCAGGCATATAAACCATATGCTTTAAGCGTTGCTCCTAGTGTTGCTTTTTTGTTTGTTGGGGTTTTTTTGCTAAAAGCACAAAAACCTTAATCAAATACCTTAGTACATGGGAAAAATGTGTGAGGAAGAAGCTGTACATGTGTGCAGGAGGATTGTCTACTTTCTGTGATTATTCCAGTAGTGAACTGTCACTCAGTCCTTCAGTATTTTCTCTTTAAGCTTAGTTTTGTAGTTCCTTTAAAAAAACAAGTTAACAATCACAGTCACTTGAGGACAGAACAACAAGGATTATGTTCTGGTTTCGTTTACTCCTGATAGGACATTTCTGGTCACTTTGTCCTGTTCTGCTGAAACCTGAGTGCCCCAGCCTGCTGCCCACTGGTGTTGGGAGGGGTAGAGCCCTCCTTCCAGGCCAGCTGCCACAGCACCACTTCTCCAAGGTAAATTACTACAGTGAGATTACCACATAAAGCACCAACCTGGCCAGGTGGCATTGCAGTATCTTCAGGCAGCAGGCAGACCTGGTTCCACACGTGAGCTACAAAGGGCTCTGTCAGTGAGGATGGTGCTGGGATTTCTCATGGTGGTAACCAGCAAGGCAGTGAAGTCATCTCTAGAAGTATCGCGTTGCAGCGCGGAGCTTCCTGGCGTGATGTCAGGCGGCTCTTGTGAACCCTGACTGCTCCACAGCAGCTACAGTTATTCTTAGAGAAGCTTCCCGTTCCTTAGGAAAAGCTACTGCAAGAGGCTTAGTTGGCTTTTATCTTTAGAAGAGAACATTTAAATGTTGGACTAATTTGTAGCTCATTGCAGCCCTGCCAGCTGCACTGCGATCAGTGACAAGCCTTTCTTTCCCCTCCAAAGCATACTTGTGGGCACATCCAGGCTCTAGGAGCACGTTGCCCCAGAGGCAGCTCGGCTTCTTCACAAGCGTGTAGCTGCCTGGGGGAGTTTTCTAGAACAAGCATCACATCAGGCCTTCCCTAGGAAAGAGAGATCTTACATGTGTGTAGAAACCTTGCTAGCTTCACAGAGCGTTGGGTTGGTATTGCTGTTGTGTTGGGAGAGGGGCCGGTGACCATGAACTTAAGTGTTGCTTCAGCAAGGCTGTGCAGCTTAGAGACAGAGTCATGGGCTGCCCAACAAGGTGGCAGAAGGGGATGAGAGGAAAAACCTCTATCCCCTCAAGGGATGTTGACTCAATGATAGGAGCAATATATGTTTAACCAAACTATCTTTTTTTTCTTGTTTGGATGGCCACCTCTGGCCCTGGGGCAGCATTCTTGCAGAACAGCTGAATTAGAGACAGCCTCTCTTGTGTCTTGGACAAGGAAAAGAAGTTCCTTTTTCGGTGGAGATCAGAAAATTAGTTAATGAGACTGAAGTAGGAAGTAGGAATTACGCTGGGAGGCATCTGGCTGTGCAGCTTAGCAGTCAGTTGGCAATACAGAGAAGCCTGTTGTGTTCTTCATTCTTGCCCCACACATCTCTTCTGTTTTGGGGGAATGAGGTTGGGAATGTTTGCCCTCCCATATTTGGAAAGTTGGTCCATCCATTCTTGCTGTCCAATGAATAATAATGAATTTTGGAGAAGTGTGTGGTGGCAGCTGGGCAAGCCCTGGGGCAGCAGTTCCAGGCACAGGCCTCCCCAGGCTGTGACACCTCGGCTGGCAGAGGGCAGGAAAAGGCAAAGGGTCCATCCCTGACCTGGCAGCGGGATGAGCCACCAGCACCTTGTCGGCTTTACTTCACTGCAAAAATAAACAAATCTTACTTCATAGCCATGTGTTCATATGGGGGCTCCCCATCTGAGGGGACAGAAGCTAAGTATCTCCTCTGTCTTTTGACACAATCCATTTAGCCTGGACAGTAAACAAGAAAAGATTTCTCTTAAATTTGCCAAGCATTTGGGATTTTTAGTGCAGGACCTTGTTTGCACCACTGTTAACTTTAGTCTATCTCATAAGCACGAAAGTTGCTTCTTTTCAGTCCCGTTCTTTTAAGTTCCAAGAAAGTGTGAAGGAGTAAAAACAACCAATCCCTCACTGTTAACATGAGCTGCTGAAGTGATTATATTAGTTCACCATAGCTGTCCAGATGCTCTAAGCTCCGGGGTCTCGCCGCCGGCTGGGAGATTCCCAGAGCAAGCATCAGTAATAGATAGTGTGAGAAAAAGAAACATGATCAGGGCTCTTCTTAAAGAGAGTAAAATATACACCCAGCAGGGATGAGAATATCCTAGAAACAAACAGCAGGGAGCCGAAACGAGGAAGAAACAGTGCAGGAAATGGAGCCACAATTCTGATTTCATCAGATTAGCGGAAACCGACCAGGGGAGAAACCAGAGGATCTCTGGGCAAGCGGGGGAGCGTGTTAGGTTCACCCTTGACCAGTAAACACAGTTTTCACACTGAGCCTGTGTGAAAAAGCAGAAGAGGCATAGAAATTACAAGTGAGATGTCAGCTCATCACGAAATAGTTTATTTCTTATTTAATTCTTTTCTAAACTTTCATCTTTTTTCAACTTCAGGCCATTTTTTAAAACTAAGAAGTTGCTTTTTAGAACTGAAGCTGCAAAAAAAAAGTTGTTTGCCAAACTGATTCAGCTTCATTAATAGCTTTGGTCTTTCCTAAGCAATGTTTTTACTAAAACATAGTTCTGGCAGCTCTGTATTGTCTCACAGTGACACTTTTTGGCTTTTATTAATTATTGCAATTCAAGTGCAACAAATACAGGACTAACTAAATGAACCTTTAAAAGCATATTACTCTTAATTGAATGGAAACTTGGAAGACACTGGTTGAACTGGGTGAGATTCACCAAGGGCAATAAATACATTCTATCTACTTAGCGTTTTAAGCAAATCTTAATTTTGTCACTAACAAAATTAATTTGATTTTCAAAATGAGGAAGGGGGGGTGGGGATAATGGGAGTGTAAGGTGGATGAGTGATCCTCTCAAGAGTCATGAATTGGCAGGTGGAGTGGAGCAGATCATGACATGGAAAGGGACATTTCTCATTAGGGTGTCATGTTAACCTGAAGCGATTAAAGTGTGAGGCCTTGTTGGAGCTGGTTTTTCATTTCTGCAGAAATTAGGGCTTGTAAGCAAAACTAGAAGGAATCAAAATAACAAAGGACTCTCAGCCCTGCTGTGCCATGGGTCTTAGGACCTTGGCAAAGTTAAGCTTCCTGAATAAAAGATGGAAATTGGTCCTTAGTATGTTTAATTAAAGAAGAGACTGAGAATTATTTAAATATAAAGTGATTTAATGAAAACCAGTATTTGAATATAGGGTTTAATTTCCCTGTAAAATAAATCGTGGCTAAGGATGAGAAACTTGCCATGTAAATGCGGCGATTTGGAGCCCCCTGCGTGGAAGGGGAGCCCGGACGCCGCGGGCCGCTGGCAGCTCCCGGTGTGCCGGCTCTAGCTCCCGGTGTGTCGGCTCTAGCCCCCGGTGCGCCGGCCCCAGCCCCCGGTGCGCCGGCCCCGCTGACAACCCCCGGTGCGCAGATGCCGGCCCCGCTGGCGGGCGGTGCGGGGGTGTGGGCGGTGCGCGGGGTGCGGAGCTGGGCGGGGGCCGGCAGCCAGGAATTCCATTTTCCCTGGAGGAACCAGGAGTCTGTGACGTACGCTTGATGGCTGAACAGGGAATGTGATCAATGCTCTTGGCTTGAGGAAGCATTTGCCTTAACATTGGTTACTTTTCTCCCCGTTTTAATTTTATTCTTTTAATTCTTTGTTTTCAAGTACTACTTTTTCTGGTCTTCAACTTTCATCAGAGATGATGAGAAGAAAAACATAGATGTATAAAGTAATTATAGAATGCACTTTACTTGAATTTTGGATAAACTTAATGGAAAATTTCACAAGAAATGTTTGGAAACCTTTTTGCCACAAGATACGTGTAAGAAAAATATTGCATGTTAAAAAAGATAGAATATACTGTTTCTCATATTTATAGACCTAGTGGACACAATTTTCCACAGGAGGCTTCTTGTGGATTGGACAGGTTCTGCTGGGTGTGCTGGGCTCAGGAGACAGGACTCAGCAAATTCCCTTTGCCTGTCTTCAGCCTGCTGCTGTAGCAAAACTTTGGGAACTCTTGCTCTTAGCACTTCTGTGAATGTTTTAGGAAATGTGTTTATTGTTTCAGAGTAAAGATAAGAAGGGAATTCTTTTTCCAACAGTAGGGAATCACAGTCACTTACAGATAAGGGACTGAGAAAAATCAAGGGAGGACTATGTCCATGTGGCACTGCAGGGTGGAAGGCACTTACGCTACGTTTTCTTCTCTCAGAAAAAGCAGGATAAATTAGCCAAGCAGGGAGGGTTGTGGGATCAGCACTCTCCAGCTCCTGGTGCTGGAGCAGGCCAGCATGGACACCTCTGCTGTGTGCCTGCATTTCTGCAGTCGTAATCTGATTTCAGTTACAGTTCCTGCATCACACCAGCCTCTCAACGTCCTGACTGTCTTATTTGTCTCCTATCTTGTTTTACCCGTTGATATTAAACATTCCTTCAGGCAGAAAGTGTAATAGAAAGCCAAGTCAACTGGTACAGGGATTGAGTTTCTGACCTAGACCAGCAGAGAAGGAAGGAAAGCCTTTAAAGTCTGCTGCATTTGAGGGAACAGGTACCTGTTGTTTTTTTAGCCGTCAAATAGCTCCTTTTATCCTGCAAATACTCACGTTTAAATACAATGAGGGAGGACTAGCATAAACATAAGAAAACATTTGGTGTGGTAATATGAAATATTTCAAAAGAAGCCTGCAGTGCATAATTTTTCACCAAGCAGAAGCTGGGCTAGAACTTTCTGCTTCTCATAAATGTGAAATTAGTTAATGTCTTTTCTTTCTTTTATGGTGCTGGCAATTATTCAGTGCACCATAAGCCCCGCGTCCTAAATGTCTTGATTCATGTCTAAACATTGCTTGTATTAGCTGTACCCTAATTACTCCTTTTGTGCCACAAGTTGAATTTGCCCAGCATGCTTTTCATTGCCAGGAATGGATACACCAAATCTGCTGATGCCAAAGAGGTAACGTATATTTAACACACATCAGCACTTGCTCTCCCTTTTATATAATTGCTGATCCTCCTGCACTTAATGATACGCTGCTAAGTTAAGGTTATACACAGCTCAGGCAGTGCAAACTATCAGGGTGTGTGGCTACTCTATAATAACCACATCTTAGGGTGTGTTTCAATTTTACAGGGCAGTCATTTACTTCAAATTACTTTGTCATTTCTTAAAGTCATTGTGTAATTCCTTTATTAAAGGGAAAGAAAAAAAATATAATTTGATTTTTAAAGATGCATTAAATAACACTAATTATAATGCTTAGCTCTTAGCACGTTTTCCCTCCTCAGTGCTTTATAGCCATTTTGCTAATTAATTTTTACAATATCCTTGTGGTGAGCAACTAGCTCTACCTCTGCCTGAAAATGAGAAATGCTGAGGCAGTGAAGTTTTGGGTTGCTCAGGATTACTGCAATTTGCCCAGGAGGTGGTTTTAGAGCCAATACTAGTACTTGGTTGTTTATGACTGACATGTCATGCACTCACAAATTGTTCTTTCTCCCAAACCATATAAATAGTCTCAATAGTTATTTAATCTTTAGAACAGATAAGAACAGAGTCTTAAAATGGCACAAGTCAGGTCTTATGATCAACAGAATCCCGGCTGTGTGAAGGAAGATTTGCTTCTAATCATCTTGAGTCACCTGAAAAATAAAATTTCTGTACACCACTGCTCTTTGGAGGCAGCAAAAATGCACAGAAATGTCCACTAGCTCTTTTCTTGAAGTTTCATCAACTAATTAGTGGTTGTGAGGCAGTAATCCATGTTTCTATTGCCTCCTTTCAGGCCTCTTCAGGCTTCAATCTAGCTGCTAGCTCTCGGCCTGTGATTAAATTTCTGGGCTGCCTTTGGTGCCAAGAGTGTTCAGCTGCAGTAAAAAGAAATGTTTTCACTGCGGGCTTCTAAGAGGTTCAGTGTAAAGGGAGAGAAGGGGTTTCCTCTGGCATTTGTAGATGCACCATCCTTAGTGGAGGAGAGAAAGGGAAGGTAGCAAACAAAGTGCAGTGACTGAAATGGGAGCAGTGGATGCTGAGGACTTCTGAAATAGCTGGTCAGCATATTCAGGTAAACACATGGAGTAGAAAGCTTTCTAAAAGTCAATTTAGCCAGACAACAACTTGAAGAAAAGCTTGCTGGAACAGTTTTATCAGAGTTGTCAATTTTCATGGAGTGTTGGCGATACGTGTGTGTATATGTAGTATTACATTTCAATAGTGTGACACCAATTGTATAAAATCATGTGATTTTATAAGACTCAATTTCCATTTATTGAAAAAATCAATATGAAAATATGTCTTAAACATGTAAGAGCTTAATAATGCTGGAAGGCAGGTAGAATTACTCACAACTTTTAAATGCTTGTTTTTGACAGCGTTGTGGATTTATTTGTTTTAGGATGTGGGCTGAATAATAATATACCCATATTTTTGACAGCTGGATTATTTTCGACTGCTCAATCTTCCTTGTTTGTTGACTCTAACTTCAGTTCCAGCACTGAAGACATTCAAACTGAATCCTCTTGTTTCCCCAAACTTTCAAGTTAATTACTCTGAAGCTTCCAACACACTTATCTTTGACTTGGGTATTATGTTAGCACTAGAAATACTAAATAATCATTTAAAAGGAAAAGGTGCTTCTTAAAATTTTCCCCAAGATCCTAATCCTCCCATGGGATCATGTTGCAACACTTAACTATCATGCTGTAGTTGGCTTCAGAGGAGCTTTTAGGTCCAAAACAAGCCTCCTTCAGTAGTGCAACCTTAAAAATACAGGGATTTGAGACTGATGGGAGCTTTTTGTCAGGGCACCATCACTAATGGCAGCCTGCAACAGTATAAACTTAATGACTTTATGGTAAAACAAAATGAAACCCATAAAATATTGGTGGCATTGACTTGCTGAAAGGCTGCACTTTGTGTTTATTTGCCATAAACAAGAAGAAATATTTACTTAATACCAGCATCTCAAAGGCTGATGCTGTTTCCTTGAGAATTCAAATAGAGCCTCACCAGAGGCTATCTTGTTGAAATCTGCTCAGCCAACCTTCCTCTAAAAATATTGCTTACTGGAGCTGAGTTTCTGGCCTGCCCCACAAAATCCCAGTCTCTGGTGAAGCTAAAAGGGTGATTCATACACCTGGAGAAGGAATTGAATATTCAAGTCACTTGTCAGGCTGGCAGGTTTAAATTATATAACAGGAAGCTTTCTATTCATATGTAATGTAACTGAATCACCACTTCTTTATTGATAATTCATTATATGTTGCTACTATCACTCTGCAGCTCTGAAATGCTTTTTGCTATAATGATTTTATACCGTACTAGTATAATGGCCTTCTGACTGTGTCAATCAGCACTACTTGCGTGTACAATAATATTATTCTGCAATCTGTCTGGGGAGAATGCTTAAAAGCTTTCTCTCATTTTCTCCATTTAACTCATGTATTATCTGAGTTTTTACATTAAATGGCCATACTTAATATCCTATGACATGTCACCTATTTTCTAGGGAGGATACTGATACAGTACTTACCAATTCCAGAATCTATACTAATCAAATTACACCTGCCCACCTCAGCCAAGAGCAGTTAGTTCAGTGCATCAGCATTTAATCTGTAGAAGGAACTTATGAGAAGGAACAAAAACAATGTGAACTGCAGTTGGCTCAATGCGAGCATGGTTGATGCAATTTGTTATGTGAAGAGGGATTAGAAGAGGCTGAAGTCAAGCTGAGGTACAGGGGTCAATTTATATACAGATTTATTGCTAGATCTCAGCCTACACTGGTAGCACTTTTATAAAGACAAGGCCTAATCCAGCAAATACTGAAGCTATTCCTGATATGCACTTTGTGGTAGGTGCTTCTGCTGAATGAGCCTTCTTGGCTGTAAAATTAAATGTGTGTGCAAAAGTAACAAACTCGATCAGACTTCACAGAGGGTTCAGTCTCAGTGCAGATAACAATCATAGTTTTGCATTGAAAGACTGCTGGGAAGTTCCAAGTAGTTACTCTAAACCCCTTCCACAGTCAGGTTAATGTACTGGAAATTTTAAGACTTGCAATGCCAGCTGCTGAACACAAAATCCTCCATTGGAACCAGTGCCAAGGCATTTAATCTGTTTGACATAGACGTTTTCCCTAAAAATACTGCATACACTTAAATCTTATTTGTTGTTTGATTCAGTCTATGCCATGGTGTAACTGACTCGTATGTTAAAGAATAAAAGGCCTTTTACAAAACAATTCTGAAAATTTAATGTTTCAAGGGTGGCAGGTGTCCATTTACATTAACATTTGTTTTTAATATAATCCCATCTACTCTGCATATGAGAACTTCAGGCAAAGTTAATGCAGCGAGTGTGCAGTAGAGGCAGAATTCATTTGCTGAGCCACATAACAAGAATGGCAAGGTGGAAAAGCAGTGGTTTAATTAGCTCACAGCCTTATTAACTCATAAGACAATAAATTGTACACTTCCCATTTTCATTCTTTCCTTGGTCTGTTTTTAATCCATCTCTCCTTTGGAGTGGGATCTTCCTGCTTGGGCACTTGCAGGTCTAAATGGAGAAGACTTCCAGCTGTGGAGCTCAAATGAAGGTGCAGATCCTAAACAGCCAGGCAAGGATATAAGTATTTTTGTGCCTTGTGAATGGGAGTATGCATAATAGTGTATAGTTAAATGGCTTTTTTTTTGCTTTTGCTGACAGAACAGCACCCATGTGGGCCTTTTCTAACTCTTGCCTGCACCAGCGCAGGGGCAAAAATCATAGGGAATTTCCTATACTAGTGTACCTTTGGCAGGAACAAAATCCACAGGCAAACTGTATCTTCTGTGTTTAAAAGTTGAGAAATCATCATAGGAACTCCTCATGATTTGTTCTCTTTTGCCACCATTTCCTCCGCTGTGTTAACCTGCCAGCCTGGCTGTTGTAGCCCCTCGGGGCTCTTGGCACACAGGGCTGCCAGGGTGGCATAGGCATGGTCACATCACAGGTCCATATCCTGCCCTAGCCTGGGTTTCTGTTTCTACCTCAGCACATGTTTTGCTGGCTCCTCTCCCTCCTTCTTCAAACCGTCCTGCTGACTACACCACCAATTACGTGGGGTTAATTCTCTGCTTCCTCCAGCCCACACCAAACTCAGCAACCTTTCCTCAGCATACCTTCAGCTTTTAGTCTTCATTTCCCCACTCAGGACAAACATCTATGTTCCTCTTCATCTTTAGTCTTCACTTGTTCATCTTTTATTCTTCATCTGTTACAGGAACTCTCTTTCTCAGGAACTTTCTTCAAACCAATCAGCTTCTTGTTTCTTCTGTTGCTGCTTCTCCAGCTGGTTGGTTTCTGGTTGATATATCTCTAGCCTCACCCACCACCCCAACCACCATCACCTGGAGGCAGTTGGGGCCTCACACAGGTGGGCCAGGTTCTGCCTCGGGGGTCTGAAACTACTGGGGGAACAAAACATTCTGCTGAGTTGGGACTCATCCATAGGTCAATTCCAACTCGGGGCCCATAGCCCAGGCCCCAGCACTTCAGCACAAGAGTCAACCTAAATGATTTTGATCTCCTCCAGCAGTAGCAGTGACAGCACCCTCTACATTCCATCTCAAGGTGTTTTGCAGAGGCAGGGAAGCAGCATTACCCTGTAACCATGGAACCCAAGTAAATGGCTTGTACAGCTTCAGAAGGCTCTAGCAGCAGTGAGACCAAAGTATAAAGTTTGGTGGGCATGAGCAGCTTGTCCTGATGGGTGCCCCAGCTCCATCTGCAGTGCTCAGACCTCCTGCGGGTCACCGCTGGTCTCTCATCCCACACCTGAAGGCAGTAGGACCTGACACCACCCTCCTGCCAGCACTTTGCTCCAATCCTTGCTGTACGTTGCCTTCCAGAAATGTCTTTTGCTTCTAAAGTGCTCTCTAATTATTCATTTTATGGTTTTGTTGTAACACACAGTGTGTGTTTGATTGCTTTGGTATAACTAATAACCCAAAGAGAAAAAAATGCTTCCTTATGGACAATTTAAATGTGAAAATGTAAAATAAAGGGATAAGGGACTCTGGGCAGAAAGTTCTTAGGAAAAAAAATATTGGTTTTCTTTGAATGTGTTTATTTTGTAATTCGATGGCAATAAACAGTTACTATGGCAACTGTGGTATCAGAGGCGACACATGGAGCAAGGGAGATACAGGGCACTTACCAATTAGTGCAATGAGGTTTGGTATTTTTAAAGAGACATTTTGCCTGCTAATGTGATGATGTGGCTAAACTTGACCTCCAAGAAAAGTTAAGAGTTTGCTCCTGTACATCCTCTTGGCGTTTGCATTAGCGATTGCTCCTTGCTCTTGCACCCCTTGCTGGTGTCTCCTCTTTGCTGGTTCTCACTGCTCCCTGGGCAGCCAGGAGCTCACAGGGCCCATCCTGGGGAAGCCACCCTGGCTGCAGGGACAGTGTCCCAGGCCTGGCAGGCACAACTCACCAGAAGGTGGGCAGGATTCATTTGTGCTCTTGTGACACCCAGGGTGCTCGAAGAGCATTATTGGTGTTAATTAATCCTTGCAACACTCTGGTGAGGTAGGTGAGCATTATTACCATAGGATAGTTTTTGGTTTTACTGTTTTTAACACGAGACAGCTGAAGTTTGTGTAAGTGTTTTCAAGGTCAAGGAGAAGTGGAAGTAGAGTCCCTGGTTTCCAGCCCTGCATCCTGGCCAGTGCTCCCAGTTGTTTGCTGAACTCCTCTCCTATCCCTTTTTATTAGTATTATTACAAGAATATTGTTAGTGTGGTCTTGAAAAAGCAAAATGCTGTAGTGCACCAGGGTTGCTTCCTTTTTATTTTAGTTTTTGTTTTCAAAGGGCTTGGAAACACAGCAGTGCAGCAGCTCTCATGCATATACAAATTGTAATCATATGTATGCCACATTTTCAAGGTTTGGGATTTTCTTCCCTCTTTTTCTTTCCAGGAAGAAGGGGAGCATTTTGGTTGCTCTGCAGGCAGTCCATATGTGTGTAAAATTATCCTCATACTGCAGGGTAGTTCAGAGTATCATGTTTAATCTGTGTATTCACGTATTGTATAGTTTTCATATACACACACATGCATATCTACTCTTAAATTTTTTTGCATATGTGTGTGTTTGTATATATTTTACACAAATGCTCATAAATATTATTTCCATCGCTGGCTATGGCACATAGGACTATTTACTGTGCTCTTTTTCTTCCCTTTAAAGAGCATTAGCACCAGTGAATTTTATTTGTTTATTTACATCATCTCTGCAAGAGACAAGCTTCACCAAGATCATTTTTACTCTAGCACCATATTCACAGGAGGTTGTGTTTCAAAGCCGATATATTCCCCCTCCCTAAAGCAGAAACGTAGTGCTGCAATTTGTCTTTTTAACTAAGCTATATGGGTCTGGGTAGCATAAAAAAAAGAAAAGAGAAAAAAAAAAAAGTGTTGTCCTTGTCACCTGCCATTTTTCTAGCCGACTTGACACCCCCAGGCTTCCCAACAGCTCTTTCCAGCAGGAGCTGTCTCGGAGCTCTTAGCATCACCAAATAATTGAGGTTGTCACATCTCTTGTTCATTGTTTTTTCCAGGCCTGGAAAAAATGCAAATATTTCATTGTAGTCATTAATTTTCCCATCCTTTTCTTCAAGCATCTCATTGGTTTGATCTGATGAAAAGGGCTGAAGGCATTATTGCAAACACAGTGGCATCCAGGTTCTGCCTATAGTGGGGAAGAATCTCATCAGATAAAGTCTCAGGGAGGTCATCAATCACAGTTGCTGACAACCATTTTGCCTTCGTTTGTTACAGATGTGAACATGCTTAATTATTTGTAGTGTAATTAGTTCATGAAATGTCAGGAAATGTCAAACTGTGTTCACAGCACAGATTTTTGCGGCAAAGAGCAATGAGAGCAAGTGTCAGTGGGAGATGTGGAGGACTGATGGGGGGAACCGTATCTGCAGGCAAATGAGGGAAATGGCTTGGGGGACAAATGAGGGTCAAAATATGAAGATTAAAGTTTTGAGAGGGAGACTTTCAAGAGAGCTGAGTAAAGTGGGGCGTGAATGATGTCACCAGGTGGCGGCACTTCAAGCACATGTCTGGAGTGGGAGGAGGGAGGGTAAATCAATATTTACACTTGGTTTAATTTGAGTTTTGTAAACATTGGCTTTTGACAGCAGATCTTAAGCACAAAGAATTTCAGCAAAATGGTCCCCGCAAATCTCTGACACTGAAAAGGCAACGTGAGAGAAGAGAGAAAGATCCTAGTGAAAAGAGATTTCTAACACTTTTTACATGGCTTCGTTTTAAAATGAAAAAATTAGCAGTGATTATGGAGAAATGATCATACAAAGCAAATGTAGATATTTCCTAAAATGACTGAAATGCTGCTGTACCATCAATGGTGTATTAGCTTGTCTTTCGGCACCCGTGAGTTGACCTACGCAATGATAACATCTCCGTGCTTGAACCCCAGCTACGGAGATGTGCTGAGCTTTGCTTCCCAGCAGAGCCTTCGCACTCGTTTCCCTACAAAAGGGAAAGGGAGTTTAATAAATGGGCCAGGTGTGTAATCCAACATCAATTTAGCCAGCAAATTCTTCTGGTTCAATGGCTGGATCTGGCTCAAGTGCTCATTGTGCGAGAGCCTGCGGTAGTATTACACGG